>CM059198.1:13524559-13642668 GCA_030323885.1 Branchipolynoe longqiensis | reverse complement strand
TGAGTCAATGATTTCGCGTCCACAGTACGAGGAAATGCTAAGTTCACGTGGAGAGCTAAAGCATATGCTGACCGGTGTTTCCATTAGTCTTCGAGAAGATTGCAACAATAACATTGACATTCGATGAACTTCGTATGCAGCACTATCAAGCGTAGCAGTTCTGGAGAACTGTACTACAAGCTGATCGTCAACAGAGTTTGGCGGGAACTTTGACATATGTGACTGAGTCGAGGATTTCGCTATAGCAATATGATGGACAATGCTATAGTTCAGTTAGAACTAACGCATATGCTGCTAGTGACTGGATCGTGTTGGTGATATTAAGCAACGAAGACATAGAACAACACAGAGACAGTTATATTCAATATAAATTTGTCGTTTCGTGGAGAAAACGCCGTAACATCGACAATCGACGTCAACAAATGCAGAACATTCTAATACTACTATTTAATACGTTAAACTTGAGCAAAAGCATGTAGATCTATCATTATTTAATGATATGAATAAGTATTATGGTTTTGAAGTTCAAAAAGAACCACTGTCATTGCTTTGTTTACATTATGCCGCCAAGTTACGCTATCGTATATGTTGAATTTCTGTTGACACGATTATATTTGTTAATACTGATAATTGATGCTTTATTCTTGTACAGGAGCTACAAAAACACATATTGATTCATCTTTTGCCATTATTTCGAGATAAAACGACTTAAAATTGGTGAAATCGAAGATTTTGGTATAGATTTGCAAGAAAATAGTTCCTGAAACTAGGTCATCGATTCAAACCGCTTAGGCCTTGTTTTCTCATTGATTTGAGTTCCGTAATGTTAATCCTATGAGAACCTGTCGATCAACCACGCGTCTACCATCAACGTCCCAGGTTTCTTCTATTTGACAGTCGGTAAAACAAAATGCCTGGTAAAAGCGCAGCGATGTTGGAATATTTGACAGCAGATACCAAATCCGATTGAGCACTAATGTAAGATCGATGCTAAGTGACTGGACTGTGCCTTAGAATCGTTGCAGAACGACCTCTAAACCGTCACAAAACTAAAAAATGCTCGGAATAAGCTAAAAATGATGGCAAATGAATCATATGCTTCTTAAGACATCATATAAGTTATCAGAGGGGTAAAATAAGACTTGAAACATAGTTTAAATTTAAATTATGAAAATAAAATATAGAATTATTTTATTAAATACCATAAAAAAAAAAATGAAAAAAATGAAAACTTTCGAGATTTATTTTTTTTTGCTCTCAAAGTCAGATGTACCTTATCTATTAGCGCGACTATTTCAGACTCAATTTATTGTTTAGGTTGATAAAAGATATAGAAGATATTAAAGAGGATATAAAGGTGACAACGTAGTACTGTGCACTTCTTGCTATATGCTAGGCAGATGGTAAGAAGTGGAGGGGCGGAGTACGTTGTAAAATTGTCCGATATAATACATGTGAACCGAGGTGAAGTTACTATAATAAATTACAAACTGTCTATATAATGATAAATGTTAAAATATAAAAACCCAAAGGCATATGAGGGATGTGTGAAATTGGTAAACTATTATTCATTGAATATAGAATTTGTATAATTGAATAGTCTTTAGAGGGAGTGTCACTTCCGAGTTTGACTAAGAACAGTCTTTGGAAGAGTCACCTCACATGCCCCCTCCCCCTCCCACATGGTATTGTTATGATCATTGACCACTGCATTGTACTCTGATTGGAGGAGTGAGTCATGTGACCACTGCATTGTACTCTGATTGATGAATAGGATCATGTGACAATGGCCATCTTGAATCTTGAGAACCTATATAAGCAATAAACCAAAGAGTCTCATTCTCTTACTTTTCACTCTTACCCTGTTTTCCACACCACCCACACCACCAGCCGGCACGTTTACACCAGGGCGACCGCGAAACGGTAACGAGCGCCCCAAGAGATAGGCACGGAAAAGAAAAAACCCTCACACCACGCGACATAACTACCATCGCGAAAAAACTACACGCGAGGACACGGTCACTACCATACAACCTAAGAAGTACCGTAGACAGAAACAGCACAAGCAAATGCCAATAATACAGGTGGTCAAACCCGGATGCAGAGCGTCCATAGCGACGGCCACCGAGTGCAGCAACAAGATGGCGAAAGACGCCAGCGTTTCCCGCCAAAACCCAGAGCGCGCCAAAAAGGATGCGGCCACCCACACAATATGGCCGACAACACGCATCAACAACGGAAAAACACACAACCACATCACAACCATCCAACTGGACCCACTGGTTCCACAGGAACCAAAACAACAAGGAAGCGACTTACACAGTGAGGGACAAGATGGCCACAATATCATAAGAAATAAAGAAGGTGACGGAAACCGGCAATACAGCCAAAATGGCGAGAAAAATAGCCGCGACATGTTAGACGGCGCGGACGGTCAAACGAAACGGGCAGCCGGCAACGAAAGCACCAATCAACCATCAGACGGCAGATACGGAGCTCCCAGTACCAATGAAGCCACCGATGATGCCGATCACTGCAACCACACACCAACCAACGAGATGGTCACGAGCACACGGAATGAAATAATAGGAACAGAAACCGGTCAGGGGATGAGATACGGTGCATTAACCGGCGACGAGACGTGGGACCCGGCCGGACCGACCCTCCCACCCCCGAACCCACTCCAATACCGACCAACAGTAAACAAAATATGGCCATACCCGAAACACCAAATATGGACACAACACAACACGTATATGGAAATGTACACGACAGTCAGAGACACGGCCCTCCCAAACCAACTCGGGGCTCGCATACCAGTCCCATCAGCACTAAACATAACAGAGTGGAGAAAAATGCTCACAGGATACCACGACAACAGCGTAGTCGACTATCTAGAATTCGGATGGCCGGTGGACTACACGGCCCGGCAACCACCAAAGCCAACAACGAAGAACCACGCCAAGGACGAAAAACAGCTTGAAGTGATCAGGGGATACCTCGAGACCGAGATAAGGCACGGCGCGATCCTGGGACCATTCAACGAACCACCATTCGGCCCATGGAGCCAGGTCAGCCCACTCATGACCAGGCCAAAGAAAAACTCCGACAGCTTACCAGTGATAGTGGACCTCACATGGCCCCGAGGGCACAGCGTTAACGCCGGCATACGAAGGGGTTATTACCAAGGCGCCCCCTCCACTTATACCCTGCCAAACGTCATGGACGCGGCCGATGAGGTGGCGAGGATTGGGCAGGAACCCTATATATGGACCGCAGACCTAGCAAGAGCGTACAGGCAGCTAAGAACATGCCTGCTATCAACACCACTGCTAGGCATAATGCTCGATAACAAATACTACGTCGACACGGATCCACCTTTCGGCTGCAGGACATCGTCACTAGCATGTGCACGTACCACAGGAGCAGTCGTCTACCTGCTAAGAAAGAAGGGCCACTTCGTCCACTGCTACCTGGATGACTTCGTCGGGGTGGCACCGAGGAAACACCAGGCTCAGGCGGCGTACGACGACGTCATAGAAATAGCAAAAAAACTCGGGCTGGAATTAGCACCGGACAAATGCACCCCACCGACGAAGAACTTGGAATGGCTAGGATTTAAAATATCAGCCGAAAAGATGAGGGTAACAATACCAGAAGACAAGATGGACGACATCCTCGACGAGTGCGCCACATGGATGAGCAAGGCCAGCGCCACAAGAAAAGACATACAGAAGCTTGCAGGAAAGCTACACCACATCGCTCGGTGCGTGGAGCCGGCGCGGAGATTCATGTCCCGGATTTTCGAAGCACCCAGGCAGGGCCCCTACACCGGAAGGCAGCCAGTCACAATCGACCTCAGGGCAGATATTAAGTGGTTCCTCGCCTTCGCACGAAAGTCAAACCGACTGATACTCCTGCAAAAAGAGAAATGCACAGATTGGATAATAGAGTGCGACTCATCACTCCGCGGAGCGGGAGCATACTCTGCAGAGAAATTCTACGGACACGACTATGACGAGGAGACCATTAAAAACACGACGAATATCGCCCACGTCGAGGCACTCAATCTGATAGTGGCGATTAAAGGACTAGCCCCAGAACGACCAGAAGCATACAACATCGTGGTTAACACAGACAACGAGGCCAGCCAGTAGGTACTGGCATCCGGGGCAGGCAGAGACTTGGTGCTCACGGCATGCACGAGGGAGCTCTGGCTCTTCGCCGCCACAAAATCTTGCCAGATCGAGATACGACACAAGCCCGGTAAGGAGCCCTGTTTGACACCTACCAGACCGGACTAATGAAGAGAGGACTGCAAAGAGCATCCCATCACATCCCGAGGGCCGCCCCGCCGCTAACCCCGGCAGACCTCAACGGAGTAATCAAATACCTGAACAACGCAGGTCACGGGGCCGCAGTGCTGACTGCAGCCATTATCATCGGCTACGCGACACTCTTGAGGCAAGGCAATATCTTGAACACCCCCCGGGCCAGGAGGGGACAGGCACACCCTTCTGGCTCGCTACCTGCAGGTCGTCCCGGGGGGATTAAAAATAACAATCAACTCCACCAAAACAAGATGGAGAGCGACCCAGCAGTACACCGTTCTCGTCCCGGCCATGCCCGACTCCCCGCTGTGCCCACTGGCGGCCTGGCGCAAATACCGGGACCCCATAAAACGCCGATATAACCTGTCGAGTCTCCGCCTTAGTGAACTAACATTATTCATGTTGAGGAGACATATTAATGATCTTTTGATACTATATATATCATTAACATTATTCATGTTGTGGAAACATATTAATGATCTTTTTGTACTGAAGAGTTACTTCATTGACATTATTCATGTTGAGGAGACATATTAATGATCTTTGTACTGGAGATGTATATTATTGACATTATTCATGTTATAGGAACATATTAATGATCATGACTTTACAAAATTCATTTACAAAATGACATTATATAATCTATAGGGTTATAGATTTAAATTTTAAATTTTAAATACTTGGAAAATATTATTATTCTAAAATAATTTAATTGAATATAAACATAATAATTGATATGTTACATCGATAATTTCTGTGTAAGAAGAAGTCATCGGGTGCCTTCTACGGAGAGTACAGGATCCCAAGACCTGAAAAATTGAGATCACATCAGTAAGAACAATGGACAATGCTCAGTGCGCGAGGAACTGCAGCATATGCTGATGGTCATTTTGTTCGAAACAGAGTTCATGAGGAATTTTAGCATAGGTGAGTGAGTCCATGATTTCACTTCAGCAGTGTGATGGACAATGCTAGGTTCACGAGGTACTAAAGCATATGCTGATGGGTGCTTGGATTGATCTTCGAGAAGATTGCAACACTAACATTGACATTGAATTGACTTCGTGATATCAGCAATATCAACGTGAGGCTCAGTTTGTGGAGAACTGCAGCATATGCTGATGGTCACTATGTTCGCAATAAGGTTCACGAGGAAGTTTAGCATAGATGACTGAGTCAATGATTTCACTACAGCAATGCGATGGACAATGCTGAGTTCCAGGAGAACTAGCGCATATGCTGATGGTGAACGGATCGGGTTAGCGATATCAAGCAACGAAGACTGGCGAGTTCATGAAGAACTAACGCAGAGACACTATTATTCAATAGAAATTTGCCATTTCCCCAGAGAAACGCCTTAACATCAAAAATCGACATCGACGAAGACAGAAGATTCTAATACTACTATAGTATCGTTTAAACTTGAGCAAGAGCATGTAAATCTATTATTATTTAATAATATAGATAAGTATTATGGTTTTGAAGTTCAAAAAGAACCACTGTCATTGCTTTGTTTGCATTATGCCGCCGAGTTAACACTGTCGTATATGAATTTCTATTGCCGCGATTATATTTGTTAATACTGATATTTGATGCTTTATCTTTGTACAGGAGGTACAAAAAGACATATTGATTCCTATTTTGCCATTATTTCGACACAAAATGACTTAAAATTGGTGAAGTCAAAGATTTTGGTCTTGATTTGCAAGAAAATAGTTCCTGAAACTAGGTCATCGATTCAAACCGCTTAGGCCTTGTTTTCTCATTGGGTTGAGTTCCGTAATGTTAATCCTATGAGGACCTGTCGATCAACCACGCGTCTACCATCGACGTCCCAGGTTTCTTTGAGTTTGACAGTCGGTAAAACAAAAAGCCTTGTACAAGCATATCGATATGGACTAATTGACAGCAGATACCAAATCCGATTAAGCACTAATGTAAGATCGATGCTAAGTGACTGGAGTGTGCCTTGGAATCGTTGCAGAACGACCTCTAAACCGTCACAAAACTGAAAAATGCTCGGAATAAGCTAAAAATGATGGCAAATGAATCAGATGCTTCTTAAGACATCATATGAGATATCAGAAGAATAATATAATATTTAAGACATGATAAAAATTAAGATTATAAAAATAAAATGAAAAAATTATTTTTATTCAAATCTCTTTTTTTTTTCTCTCGAAGTTGATATACCTTATCCATTAACGCGACTACTTAGACTCAATTTATTATTTAGGTTAATAGAAAAGATTTAAAGGTGATATAACTACAACGTAGTACTGTGCACTTCTTTCTACACTGCTGGGCAGGTGGTAAGAAGTGGAGGGGTGGAGTACGTTGTAAAATTTTCCGATATAATGCATGAGGATCTATGTGAAATTACTATAATAAATTGCAAACTGTCTATATAATGATAAAAGGTAATATATAAAAACCAAAGGCATATGAGGGATGTGTGGAGTTGGTAAACTATTACTCATTAGGTATAGAAATTGTATAGTAAAATAGTCTTTGGAGGAGTGTCACTTCCTAGATATACCCTTTGGAAGAGTCACCTCACATACCCCCTCCTCCCATGGTGTTATTTATGGATCATTGGCCACTACAAGGCACAATAGCCAGCATAACAAGGCCTTGGATACAGCAGATTGTACTCTGATTGGTGGATTGAACCATGTGACCACTGCCATCTTGGATTCTAGAAAACCTATATAAAGAATAAATGAAGGAGTCTCACTCTCCTACTTTCAATCTTCACCTATTTTCCTTCATTACCTGTATTGATTTCCTTTGGCTTGTCCACACCACCCACACCACCAGCCGGCCACTTTACACAAACTTACCTCCAACCCAACTCAATTATTTTCGGCAGCTAACCTGGCTGCTACCCTCATATCATTCATGATCCGTACCATCAAGGGAGTTTTTAGATATTCAAACACAGCATTACTAGTCCAATCTCCCGTCGTACATATCTCTTCCAACGACGCAACGCACATCGACAAATATGTGCAGCCACCTCTTCTCAGAGAATGTGAAGACAACAGTTTTACATTAAGGCTCACTCGAAATTGTGATAGAAGTGATACTATTTGGGCCGCTGTACAGGTGGCGCCCCATTCCCGCACCCCACAGAGGTTGGTGCGCGACTCCAAAATACACAATAATCTCGACAAACAGTAATAAATGAATAATAATAAACCTTGTACATGCTCCGTTATTTATATTATTATAATACATTATAATTCACATATATATGCAAATATATATATATTCACCTTTATTTCTTTTTGATTTTCTATAATACCGCACAAATAGGCTGCAGGAGAATAGAAGAAGGGTGCAGCTTGCTCCCAGAGCAGACTTTATCGCAATATCTACTAATAATCCGGCCATATTCCTCCCCATCTCTCCCCCCAAAGCCTCCCCAACATCTTTGGTAGCGTTAATTATTTTTTGTTTTAGTTTGTTTTTCAGAATCCCAATAAAAGAAATTGTTGATGTTGTTGCAGAAGGGGAGGGGGAGGGGGAGAGTGGTGTGGAGGATTGAGATTGTGATGATGGAGAAGATGATGTTTTCGACATCATAGTTCTCGTGGATAGCATATCTTCCATCGACACATCTTCCATCGACACATCTTCCATCGTCATATCTTCCATCATCATTTTTCATTGCATCCACTTCAGTAGTGGTGGTGGAGGAAGTAGTAGTACTAGTAGTAGTACTAGTACTAGTAGTAGTAGTAGTGGAGTTAGTAGTAGTCTCGATGGTGTTGGTATAGTCGGTGATGGGAGAAGAGGTATTAAGAACAAGATTTTGTCATCAGGGAGGGTTGTAGTTAGCGGAGAGGGGGAGGGGGTGGGGCAGTCCGAAATTATGGTAATTTTAACCATTTCAAATGGTAGGGAGCCGCAATCAAAAGGAGTTAATTTATTTCTGACTGACAGAATTTGTAAATTTGTGTCTAATAATATCAATATCTATTTGAAAAAGAAAGGAACGATCTAAAAATAATTTTAGTAAAGATTTATCGCTAGGAAGAGCCAAAAGTTGAGATTCGTTAAACGGATGGCGCACCTTCATCGTTTTGCTGACGAAAGTACAACGCCGTCCTCCCACACAACCAACCATCAAAACCAAACAACACCACAAACACCACCACAGAGTCATAGAAGGCATTTCTAAAAAAGAAATAAAAAAGAATCGGTTGGAGATATTGTTCACGTTATCATTATCATTAAATTATATATGAATGATTGTATGTATGGAAGAATATATATATATATATATAAATATTTGAGTATCCTTATCGTCTTTCATTTTAGTTGGCAGAGTTAAATGAAACTAATATCATTCAAAAGAGCTTTCCTAAATAAATGAAGTGAACTATATCACATTATCTCCTTGGATAAACTTACTTAGAATTAGAAGGAAAAACCGCTCTTCACTTGAAGTCGACTTTCAAATACTGGAGGAGAATGTGAGTATTGTTTCATCAAACTTCCACCTATGAGATCTTTCTTTCTTTTCAATGGTGAAGCATATGTTGGAGGAATGAAATTATTGTAGAAAGTTGTTTTTTTTCTCCACCATCGACATCATCTTCATCATATTATTTTTACCCATCCACTCCTCAAAAAAAAAATATCTAGAAAACATTACATCAAAGAATAAATAAAACCAAAATAAATAAAACATGAACATTTTATTGTGAGATGGATGTGTTTAAACAACAGCTGGCTTGTCTTCTGTCAAACATCTCCAACAACCACCACCCCTGGCGTGGAGAGGGGTGGTGTGTATGTGTGTGTGTGTGTGCGGAGTGGAGCGGTGCGCATGCACCGGGCTCACTTGTGCCTGCGATGCACACAGGGGTTTGGAGTGTATGCTTGGAGAGTGTGTTTTGTTTCGCATCACTTAACACCGGATTTGGAAGGGGAGGAGGGGGATTGAAGGAGGGAGTTGCCAGGGAGGAGATGAATAGAAGACTATGCTTGGAGAGTTAGAACGTGCATCAAATAACTCAACCAATGACTAGAGAGGAAAGGAGTTCCATTGACAAAAAAGCAAACCAAAAACTAAAAAATACTTTGTTATCATGGGAGGGATATCCCATTGTTATCACATGTGTGTGTGTGTGTGTGTGTCTGTGTGTGTGTTTGATCGTGGATATATAGCATCATGTATAGTCCCATGTATATAAATGAATATATCTATGAGAATGTGTTGTATGTGTGTGTATGTATGTATGGATGAATGTATATACGTATATACAAATATACGTATGTGGATGTAACTCCCCTTACCAACTATTTTGATTATTATTATTATTAATCCCATTCTCTCTCTCTCACACACATACACACATCAGACTTGATGTTATCAAGTTCTTTAACGCCACCCAAAGACGAATGACGATTTCCATTGTGGCATTGAAGGAGCGCGTGCAGAGGATGGAGAAAGCAGTCGAAAGTATCAAGATTGGCTTGAGTGAAGTGGAGTGTGCCAGCGTTCAACTACAGCTGTCTGCGGTGAGCGTCGCGTCACAACCAAACTCTCGCTTTCCACCTGCTATGGCAATGCGAAAGATGCAAGCTGTTAGCGCGAAACTCGTAACAGGTGATGTGGCATGTTCAACTTCCCGAAAATATCACCATGAAAAAGAAGGAGAATGGGAGAATGGGAGAATGAGGTTGAGGAGAAAAAGCGAAGTGATGAAGGATATTTCTCCTCCTCCTCCTCCTCCTCCTTTCGTTTCCAATTCTAATTCCATTCCCCACCCAATTTCTCCTCCCCTTTCACAACAAAGGAAGTTACCTTTTCTCCCCATCAGCATTCCCTTTCCCACCGCCTCTACCACCACTACCACCACCACTACCAATGCAGTTAATGACAACAACATCATTGAATGCGGGTTTCTAGTGCAGGGAGATGGAGTTCTTCCCCCTCCCTTTCCACTAGCGAATGACTCTATTGTTGAAATGGGGAGTGTGTGCAGTGATTATCTTGGGATGAGTTCCAAACCCATCAATTTTGAGACTCTTCTTTTTGACTTGGAGATGGAGTCTCCTTCTCTCCCCATCCACTTCCCTGAAATTAGTGAAGTTGTTAATGAAGAATGTGGTGGAGAGTTTATTAGTAAGAGAGATTTACTTTTATTAAAATCAGAATGGGGACTCTCTCCACCACATTCCTCTTCCTTTTCCCCACCTTTAGAAACGCTAGATCCGGCGGGTATGCTACAGGTGAGGGGGTTGCCTTACATTTTACTTCCCCCATTTCTATTGCAGCATTAACCTCAAGGAGCGATGCACTCTCTACTTCATCTCCGCTAGTAGAGTGTGCAAGAAACCTGGTAAAAAAAATGGGGAGAGAAGAACAACCACATCATCATCATCATCATCATCATCATCATCAACAATGCATTGTTGATGATGATGATGGAATAATGGATGAAGTTGATGTTGGTGTTGCTGCAAATGATAAAGATGGAGAAGGGGAGGGGGATGTGTGGAAAACTCCCCATTTCATGCAAAACTCTCACCAGAATCATATGAAAAGTCGATTCCAACTAAAACTTCAAAACAAGGTGGGAACGGTGAAGGAGGCGAAAAAGGACTCACCCCCCCCTATCTCTTGTCCTCTCCCTCCAAAAAAGAGAACCCTCCCTCCCGCTCCTCCTCCTCCTCATTTTGATGATGAATTTTCATACAGGGAAGATCATAACCAACACATTAGGAAAAGTGAGGAAATTCAGGAGCTGGAGGGAGAATATTTTTCCCTCAAACATAGACAAAAAATAAAACTATTTCACCCCAAAAAGAATTCATCATCATCAACATCATGAATAAATAAATAAATAACATCATCATCATCAAAAAAAGTTAAAATACTAAACAAAAAACAAACTCGTTTATAGATAATAATAATAATAATAATAATAATAATAGTAATAATGATTCTGATGAAATTTTAAAGTATAAATTGATTAGTTTTGGGAAAAGACATTACTTGCTATTAGTTACTCGAATTATATATAACCACTGTTGGGTTTTATGTTGTTATTGATATTGATGTTGATGTTGATGTTGATGGTGATGATAATGTTATTGATGTCATTGATGTGATACTACTACTACTACTACTATTACAACAACAACAAACAAAATGCAATCAACACAGGGAAAGGAAATCCTCCCACCGAGAGAGATTGATTTCACCGATTCAAACAGGTGTAATGCTAATATTGAATTCACTGTTGATAATAGTAGTAGTAGTGAAGATTCCAATGAAGGAGCTGCTTCCTTTTTAATGTCTTGGGAAAAAAAGTGCTTAACTTTTTTTCCCCTCACGATTCTTTTTTTTTTTGGTAAATATTTTTATTCATCTGAATACATATTTTGTCAGCGCCGGGGCACTGGTCTTCCAGCCGTTGGAGTGGTCGCATTTCATCCATACATAGTGGAAGTGGAATGTGTTGCATTGTGTGCAGCACAACCCATTCTGACATAAAAGAAAGTGGGGGAGCAGCCTATGCTGCATAGTGTACAGCATATGTACTGAACATAGTGCAAGGTATATGCATCAAGATTGAGTGTGCAGTAATGTACACTAGTGGTTAAATCATATGCTGTGTTTGTATATCAGTTAGATTTGGGTTTAATAATGGTTAGCTTAAATAGTTGCCATGTTGTGTCAAGTATTCATTATTTATATTGTCCCCCCCCCCCGCCCCTGCCCACCTCCCCCTGGTTGAAGGTGTAGTTATTCTCCCCCCCCCCCCCCCCCCGCCCCCCCAGGTGGGTATATTATGGTCTAAAGTATGTGCATTACTGGTTGAAGTCATTGAGTTATAATAGGTGTTTTTGTCAAAGTGTGGGATGGGGAGGGGGGTGCATGGTAGTGGCTTAGCTTAAAATTCGGGGAGAGAGCAGGCATGAGAGAGGGCGGGCAAAGTCAATGGGTCGTTCAGCAGGTCGTATTATATATTTGCAGTGCCAGGGTTTGGGCCTGAATAACCAGGTGAGCTCTGTATGCATTTTTAAAGGCAAGAATCGAACCCGCTTCTCTGGTTTTGGTTGGGAGCTTATTCCACATGACACGTCCTTTGTAAATCGGAGCTCTCATTAACTTATTTGTATTAGGGTTGGGCACCCCGAGCAGAGTCGATGTCCCCCTTCTCGTTACCCTTGTTGTGCGATCTATGTATTTGTCATCACTCGCACGTTTATACATCAACATCATTAGGTGTAGGTTCCTACGTACATCCAGAGTGTCCAGCCCTGCTCTGCTATGCATTTCAACCACACCTAGTATCTTGCCTTGGAATACTGTTCTGAGGGCTCTGTTTTGCGTTCTTTGTAATTTGGTCTCTTGCTGCTTCGTTAGTAATCCATAGATGATATCATTGTAGTCTATAATTGGTAATATTGTTGACGTGTACAGCTGCAGCGCAGTATTCTCACTTACATATGACCTTATTTTTCTGAATGTGTTCATTTTTAGTTAGTGTTTGGTTAAGTCTTGCCAGCTGTTGGGTACCAGTTAGAGTTGCATCGAGAGTTGTGCCTAGGTACTTATAGGAGTTCACTTCACGGAGCACTAAGACACCCATCTGCAGTTGTATTGGCCAGGCCCTCACCTTCCTGGCTTTTGTTCCATAGATTATGTACTCAGTTTTAGTGCCATTTAGTGTTAGTTTATTCTCATGGCACCATGTGTTCACTCCATCCAGCACCATTCCAGCCTCGGTTGCGGCTATGGCAAGGTCATTGTTATGTATTGTAGTGCTGCATCATCGGCAAATAATGTGAAAGATGCTTTGTTGGAAACTAGAGGTAGGTCATTTATAAATATTAGAAACAGTAGGGGTCCCAGAGTGGAGCCCTGTGGAACTCCTGTTTTTATTTCTCGAGTGGTCGAGTTGGTGTCACTTAGTTTTGTGTATTGCTTCCTATTGCTGAGGTAATTTGTGAGGAAGCTATGTGCTCTATTGCCTATCCCAGCTCGTTCTATTTTATGCATGAGGATTTTGTGGTCGATTGTATCAAATGCCTTCTTGAAATCAAGGAAGACTGCGATAGTAAGATCAGCCTTGTCTATGTTTGACAAAAGTTCGTCCAGTAGAGATGCCAGTGCCCCGGTGGTGGACCTATTTTTCCTGAAGCCATTTTGCTGGTAGGTCAAATAATTGTCTTAATTTGGTCATGTATTATTTGTTCTATGATCTTGCCAGGCAGTGGGAGGATCGATATTGGGCGTAGTTCACTACAGGTTTGCGGGATGTTGACTTTAGGTATGGGCGTCACTGTGGCCACTTTCCAGTCATCAGGGAAGATGCCTGTACTGATTATTAGGTTATATAAATGTGTAAATTCTGCACTCAGTGTTGTGATCGCACTTTTTATCAAAGTGGTACTGATATCCTTCATTCCTGATGATTTGTAGATAGATATTTTGTTAGTTCTATCAAGGATTTCATCCTGGGTGGTTTCCAGAAAGTCATACTTTTCTTTATTTAGTTTGGCATGGAAGGTTTTGTGTTGCTCATCCTTCTGTTTGAATTTATTGGCTAGTTTCTCACCTATATCTATGAAATAGTTATTGATTTCCTCTGCCAGTAATTCATCTGGGATTTTAATACCAGTCTCTTCACTTGCAAGGCCACTGATTATTGTCTCGTTTTTAGGTTCGATTTCGTTTATTTCATACCAACATTTTCTGGCATTCTGTTTATATTTGTCTATCTGGACTTGATAATACCTTGCTTTGGCTTTCCTTACTTCACTCCTAGCCTTTCTGACCATACATTTAGCTATGAATTCATCCCCTGGATCTTTTGTTTTCTCAAACTTTTGGATAAAGTAATCTCTATCCTTTTGAAGCTCTAGTAGTTCATCATTAAGGTAACCTCCCATGCTGATTCTGGTGGTGATCTCGGTTAGGGGACAGTGCCTGTCAGCTGCAATAGTGATTGTTGCGTTTAGCATATCCCAACATAGGTTGGGGTCTCTCATATCCAGAAATTCAGAACTGTTTATTTCTTTGAGTGTGCCGGCCAATTCATTAAAATTGCAGTTCCTATAAGAGTGTTCCCAGTGGGTGGTGATTCTTTTGTCATTTCTTATTTTTTTCTTTATTATAAATATTGGTTTGTGGTCGCTTATGTTATAGTTAAGGACTCTAGCCTTTGTACAATGTTTGATATTGGTAAGTGCCAGGTCTATTGTTCTGTTAGTGGTTTTAGTTACCCTGGTTGGTTGCTGGATTATTTGTTGCAACTCATGTTCAGCTGCAAGTTGCTTTATTATCCCTTCCATCATAGGCCTCTTGCCATTATATTCTTCATTGAAGTCGCCAATGAGGAGTATCTCATATTTATCGATATTGGCTATATTATTCAAAGAGTTACTTATTTGCCCAATTCCTTCGTTTAGGTTGCCATTTGGGGGTCTATATACGTTGCCGATGAGTATTAGTTTTGTATGGGGTCTGGTGACTACAGCCCACTGTAGTTCAATATTGCTATTTGATAGGTTATGCTCAGCATGTTTACCTGCATCAACCTGGAGATCTTGCTTAAAGTAAATACCTAGTCCACCACCAGCTTTAGTCTGCCCACTAAGTTGCTTTGTTTTTCTATCAGCCCTTATAAATTGGTAACCTGGTATAGATGTGAGTCTGTCTTCAACTGTTCTATTGAGCCATGTTTCTGATATAGTGAAGACATCAAAACCAGACCCGGGTAGATCGGCCCTTAGCTGGTTGATCTTATGTGTGAGGCTACGTACGTTTAGGTGGCCAATCTTTAGTCCTGGCAGGCCCTTCAGACCTGTTAGAGGAAGTGCGCCCAGATGACACGGTCCCAAGGGCCCCAGGCCACCATCAGTCTGCCCCCCTCCCTGGAAATACGGTCCGCCCAGTCCCCCAAAGGTCCCCGCCCCACAGTGAGTGTGAATGTGGTTGTGTATTTACTTATGTCATGGTGTATAGCATATTCTTTGTTGGGCATGGATGCTTGCCCGGTACTACCACCTAGCGGGCATCCAGCTTTAGCTAAACCTGATATTTGGGTTTTAGCCATGATGTGGTGTTGGTTGTTGGCTTAGGCTGAGTTCAGTTTTAGTTGCGGTTTTCTCAATGGGGGGGGATGATATTAGTGTATCATGTTGGTTAATTAATGTAAGGTCTACTTAATAGGTTCTTGTCAATGTCGTTTGAGTTGATGATATATGACAGTTAGACAGGTATCAGTGACAGCTGAGTGTGGTCAATAGTAGATAGTGTCACCACTTACATATTGGTAATCGGGTATTGACATTTGCTGCAGTTGGTGTTGGGTGATCAAGTAAACGCCCAAGCCAGGGTCAGTATGACAAATGTACATTAATGACTGTTGTGAATGTGCCATATCAGGCATACCAGTTCCAAAGGTTGAGTCCAGTCCTTCCATCAGCACGAAGCTCACACTGACCAGCTCCAACAGCACCATGAACCGAGGTGCAGCAGTAGTATTCAAATCTTTGTCCATCAATTTCTAACATACAAATAAATATCAAGCGGTGTTACCTGTGGGCTCCGGTCAGGGGTCTACCCTTAGCATATAAAGGCATGATTATATACAGTTTGAAGCAAAGTTGTTTACATAATAGTGCTTTGGTTGTGCTTGAAAGTGGCCACAGCAACAAGGGCACATGCACAAATAGCTTGGCATCCATACATAGTGCTCTCAGGCATATGCGTTACACATGAAGGGCAGGGTTCAAGGAGAGCTTAGCAAATCTGACAGGGGAGTTTGTGTTCCTTAAGTCATACCAGTCAAGTCTGCACTAGCAGACCATACATATAGAGGGCAGTCAAATAGGCAATTTGTAGATCCAAACCGGATCAATGGTCTGGGCCCGCTGACTGACACACCCCAATAGCAGATTCCAAAGCAGAATCAAGGTGTACAGTAGTTGTACATAAGTAAGGGTAGTGGTGCAGAAGGTCAATCAATTTATGGCCCTCACACAAATAATAACCTGCAAACATAAAACACCATGGTCTGCGGGTCAGGTCAGAGGTCACAGTGCTTGCCAATAACATATAGAACATTGAATACATACAGATGGGATTAGAGTCATAGACAGTAATGCCTTAGTTGTGTCCAGTGGTAAGTTCAGGTGCCACCATTGATGATCACAACCATAAGGGCATATACACATAGAGTTTGACATATAAGAGTGTGTGTATCTAGGCGCATACACTGATCACGCATGCTGATTATACATGTAAAAGTCAGTCGAATAGGTAATTGGCAGATTAGAACTCAAGTATGGTTTGGATCAGCAGACTACATAACCCAAGTAGTAGATCGCTGATGCACTTAGTAAGCTAGTCTACTTGCTGTTTCAGAGTCCAGTGTTTGAGATGATGGGTCAGTGAGTTGTGGTCATGACGATCCTGATGCTGCACTCCCGGAGCTCTAGTGCTGGTAGCGGTGTCATACAGGGGGTGCAATGTTTTCTGGTCTTGGCATTGGCAATGATGACGGGCAGTGACACTGGCGACGGGCAGCCATGGTGGTGATCGGCATTGCTCATGAGTATGCTCTACTGAATGGAAAGTGGGAAAACATTGGCAGTATTTGATTCTAGGTTGCCTAGATCACAACCATATAATGGAATATGATGCAAGCTCAAGAAGTACAAGTGTGAATCTTAATTTCTTTAATTTTAATTTTTTATTTTTGTAAACCAACAACACGGGCAGAATTACAAGTACATAGTTGATAGAAGCAGTCAAGTACTAGTTGTTAAGATAGTGTTGTATGCTACCAGTACATAGTGGATTAGAATATCTAAATAGTAGCTGGTAAGGTAGTGCAAATGAGAATTTATTTTATTTTCTATTTATCTTTATTTTTTTTTATTTTTTATTAAACAGGCGTCATTACAACTGTACAGTTCATTGGAACAGTCAAATGCTGGTTGGCAAGATAGTGCTGCATATGCAACAACTACACAGTAGATTGGGACAGTTAGGAGCTAGATGACAACCTAGTGCAGAAAAAAGATCATAAGTCTACTCAGCTTCGGGATGTTGGTGGCAGGGCGTTCCAAGTTGTTTGTCAATAGTAGGATGGCCCTGTCCGTCTTGGTGATCTGCTTGGCCCAGTACTGCTTAGTATGTAGGTTAGCATGGTATTGGTCGCTGGGCTGTACATATTAGCGATGATAAGTCCACTCAAAGTAGGCATGCACTCCGCTCCTTGTCTGGGTGGCCTATGCATGCATCCAAATGAATGATCACACAAGTGTCCAAACTATTGTTCCTGCTTTCCTCAGTCGGTTGTGTGATGCTGTTTACGGAATTATCTGCTTGTTCCATCGCTCAGTTTTTCTTTATTTATTATGGCTCCTGCCAGTCCTGATATTGTCTTGCTTAGCTGCCAATGCATGTCCCAGTTTATTGAGCCCAGAATAGGATCTATCTCTTAGGGCTCTGCTATGAAGGGTGGCTCCAATTCCGAAATATGTGTTGTTGGTCACTTCATTTAGTTTAATGTGACTAGTAGCCACAAGCATATCTGCCGAGTCAGGATTTTGATCAAACTTTTGATCAATGACCCTTGTTAGGATGGCTTCTCTGCTGTGTCGCCATTCAGCCGATTCTGGTATCTGTTCCACGATGCGCTTTGCTTCCATTGGTGTTTGGGCAGCCAGCACCTGACCCAGTTTTACCTTGTCGTTTGCCAAGTGGCATTTTGCTGCCTGGAGGCAGTGTTCGGCTGTTGGATAAACTGTGTTATCATCACTGATCGGCGAAGGGTGGAAGTTAGATAGGAATGAGTGTTCCGAGTGGAAGTAAAGTTCCTCATGTATTTCAACTGTTTTAGCCTTGGATAGTGAGAACTTTTCTGGGAGGGTGGCAGCATGCTTAAATTTGTGACCATCTATCACAATGCCGTCGCTGTGCACCCTAACCTCCGCACCACTACTTCTAGCAAGTACTGCCACTGACCGGAATTCCTCACGGCACTTGCATGTGGCCTGGGTCACATCGTCATTAAGGTAGATGCCAGCATATCGATCTGACTTGTTTAGCTTGGCCGGAGCAAAGTAGAAGGAGTTTCTAGCAAGTACAGTCTTGAATATGATCATGATTGGTCTGGGTCTGGTGCCCGTGTGAGCATTCCTATGTGAGGTAGATTGATTTGCATATGTGCGATTTGGTAATTTCCTACTGATCCTATATGCTGCTCCTATGTCTGGCATTCCAACACCTGTGGGGCTAAGAAATCTGATCAGATCTGTCATGTACGCTTTCAGGTCTTCTGTCTCATCTTCTTCTTTCCATCCAGTCTAATGTTGCATATCTTTGCATTATTCTCCAACTCATTCACCCGCTCGGACAATAGTTTTCACCCGCTCGGACAATAGTTTGTTAGACTGCCGTGTTAATCTAAGATCATGGGTGATGATGTGGAGAGACCGCCTGTCCTTTTCCCTTTCCTGGTTGCTAGTTACTAACAGAACCGACAACCTTGCTACTTCGGCAGCTGTCTCTCCGGCCATCGATTTCACCTCTCTAATGCTATCATCCACCCTTGCCTCCATTTTATCAAACCTCACCAAGATCTGGGTAAGTGCTGAGTCAGCTATTGCTTCATTTGTTTTGTGTGGTGATCTGATGGGTGACCCAGTTACTGATGGGGATGGGGCAGTATTGGGGAATGCAGAAGCTGATCCCACTGTGGCCTTACCACGCGTCCTGGATTTCTCACTAGCAGTTGTTTGTGACATCATGGATGAGTGGTGCTCACACAAATTGAATTTATATCTGAGTGTGCTATTTGGCTCAGGCTGGCAGGATTTAGGCCAAGTCAATCAGCCGCACTATTGTTTTCCAACTGGGTGGTCACCCAATACCCATTCCAAACTGCCAGTCGCCGGTCACACAATGTCACTGTCACATGCCGCCACACCGTGTCACAGACTGTCTAACCACTTCCAGCAAATTCTTCACAGATTGTACACATATTAATTTCCGGACTCTGATTCAAAACTTGTTAATGGTTACTCGTCATTAGTGGGTACTTGACGCCCTTGCTTCTGGTAAAGTTTACAAAGGTGTTTATTTTGTTTTAATTTAAACACTCATACTTTAACGATCCATTTGTTGTCATAGACAAGTCCATTCCTCACCGTAAACCAATTTACTGAGCCAACTGCAAGTGTGCTTATTTTAATATCAGTTTCATAGTAGTTAGTTGACCATTCTTTGGGGTGCTACTTGACCGGACACACGCCACATAGTCCAGCACTGTCTTGATTTGTTTGGGTTACCCGCGCAATCACTGTCGCTGTAATGTTTTGATTCACTGAATGGTGCGATTTCCCTTGTTGTTTTGTGGATTATTGCTATAGTAAATCTTAGTTTTAATTGTTCCTATGTGATAATACTGTGTCAACCACCATCAGTCTTACACAGTTTAGTTATTACCCCCATTGGTTAGTAATCAGTTTTTGAGTGGCCCTCATATTAATATTGTCTGTATGAGAGTGGCATTTGTTTGTTCTCCTGTTAATCTGTGTGAGGGCTTGTGCCGTTTGAGATGATAGTTTCCGTAGTCATTCTAAGCCGATAGCGTGCGGGTGATAATACAGCAGGTCACGCGGTCATTTTCAAATGAAAGTATTTAAGTCAGTCTCACGATTTTGACCCGAGATGAAACATTCAACCTACCCATAATGTCACCGAGACAGTACTGTTGGGAGTAACTATTTGGATTCTAGACGCATGCCGAACCGCATTTGCGGCGATATTATTAGTGTCAAATCGATGAGTGTAAAGTAAACAAATCGCCGCCGCAGTCCGCCGACTACGTGTCAAATCGACGAGTGTAAATGTAGTAATATAGTAATATTCTCAGTTGACCAGCACACTCACTGTACTCCCTGTCTGCTTTATGTGCTATTTGGTCTACTTGCCGTTTTGTTGAGCTTGCTGGTGTATGTTCTGTTCTGGTGACAGTGGTGTGCCCAGTGACACTGTTGTTGTGAGTGATAATAAGTGAAGTTTCCAACAACCACACAGTCAGTAAGACAGTGAATGCCACAAGTTATTGGAACCAACTCATCAGTGTGATGCAGTGACACTCTCAGATGCCTTCAAAGTATTCCATGTGTGTTTAATTTGCCGTTTTGGTGCAGTCACTGTAGTTTTGTAGCTATTTCATGCGTATTTTGCCGTATTCAGTTGTCCCGACCGTTAACGCACGTCTCACCTCGCCAACATCGCACTGCATTTGTGTATTTGTATTATCACTGAGTATTACTACTATTATTCCAATGAAAGAAATGCTTCAGTCTGACTTTCTGTGTAAAATTATGAATACAAGCATTGAGTATTTTTTACATTTGCAATGAATGTGAAGTGGGCGAGACTATTCGCCTTGTGACATTTGCAAGCGTGCGCCGATTAACCCGCATTTGGAAATGCGGGCTATTCGCCATCGCAGACTCGTGAATGCCAACATTTGCGAGGCACCGTGTTTCTGGCCGTAAAGCGTTGCTAGGAGACGCAAATTGCGACGCTCCTGGCAACGATGGAAGGTCGGGCGTTCGGACCCAGACTGATCAGACACATTTAATGACGCTCTGATGTTTTAGCCGAGTTTTAGGCCTTTATTGTCGAAATTCTAAACTTGTTTGAGCTAAATGATTATGGAGGGGATTGAATAATATATCAACGACATGTGCTACAAACGAATGTTAGTTTGGTTAAGAATAAAAAGCTGTGAGCTCTTGGAAAAGTAAATTGGAACGTTCCTTGCATTCTTTACTATCCTCCAGACTTCTATGGATTAACTGCTATGGTCAAACTTAACATTGGATTGCTTTATATATATAATTAAGAGCCTTAAGCCTAATAGGCCTTATGCAGCTACTTAACCCATCTGCGGGGAGATTATACCAGACATATTAACAGAATTAACGTAGAGATCTTTTGGCTAAACTATGTTTGTTTGTTTGTTTGTTGTTGCTTTACGTCCTAGCAACATCTAAGGTCATATCAGGACGGGTACCGACTTGTGACAGTGCGCACTCATTGCGACTTTATAGTGCTGTCCCACTGGGAAACCAGGCTGCCGGCACCATGACCTGGTATCCCACTCAGTCACATTATCCTGACACTGAGCACACCAGTCCTTGCCCTATCCTAATAATGCCGAGCGCCTGGCTAGGAAGCAACAAGTATCAATTTTAAAGTCATTGGTTTGACTCGACCGGGACTCGACCCCACGACCCCACGATCTACCAGCACGGGAGACGGACGCTCTAACTCATTCGGCCATCCCGTCTGTTCTAAACTATGACAGTAGCGTAGGCTGATTATCAGTGACAGTGGCAGTGACACTAGCGCATCTGCTTAGTTCCGGCTCAATTCAAACATATTAAATACACTGTAAGGCGGGTAGACCAGCCAGTTAGTTGAAATAACTAAGTAATTGCTTTAGGCCGATAAATGCGAGAGGGGACAAAATCCGTATTTAGATGATACTCTGGCTGGTCGACCTTAGCCCGGGAATGACACCGACGGACACGGACTACCTGCAGACGGGACGGGAGGCAGCGGCGGCCCACGGCTGGCCCAGGAAATTCACATGGAAATAATTATATAAATTAACACGAAGGCTCGCCTTAAGCGGGGTGGATTAGTCCGACGGTTAAAAATGTATGGATTTGGGGATTTAATGAAGATATTTATTGTTTCATCATGTTGAGAGATGACTTACATTGTTTTTGAGTTGATTGTTTTTTGTTTTTTGTTATTAAAAAAACACCATATGTAACTGTGTATTACTATGTATTCATTCATTCATTCTCTACTTACGAATCTATGTGTAGACCAATGTTTATCATTAGCAATGAGTTATGAATAAAATAAGAACTATGAAATACAATAATGATGTTTTCTGTCTTTTATTCTTACTGTTTTACAAATAATCATTTCTATATATATATATATATATAGAACAAAAGGTATACATAGATACATACACATGAATAACTACTGTTACTACTACCGTTACTGATAGTGTTAATGCTGGTGTTATTACAACTTATTTTAGTTAAACTACTACTACTAATTCTCCTCAGCTTACTTTAGACTAAATTAGAGTGAGACCTCAGTTTACTTTAGAGTGAGACAACATCATCTTCGCCAACTGAAGCTCCATAGGAAGAAAAGCAACGCGATTACAGATATCACACTGCTTGCAATTGTGTGCGACCTCATCACACTTCACCTCAAACTCACCATGCGGGAATAAGAATGAGGGAAGGTGCTCCTTCAGAAACTTGCTTAAAACCTCCAATTGATTTGCACTCAAATGAACTCCCTGTTTGCAAGAAGTTAGCATCCTTTTCTCTGGAGGTTTTGATCTTTCAGAGTTCGAAACAAACCATCTGCGAAAGTCAATGCGGGAACTGTCTCGCTCAATCACCGCATACACACCACAACCAAAGTTGATGTGGAAACCCCCAAAGCGAAGCTCTGTCTTAGCCTCTTTTAGAGCGTGAATCATATCATCAATGCTTTCAACCATGATGGCGATGGCATTTTCATCAAAGTCCATGAAATATCGATTGCTCGCTGACTTGAGGATCACACCATTAACATTATGCTTGGTTATTCCTCCCTCCAACTCTGGGGTGGTCTGCATCCCCCCTCCCACAGCATAGTCATCGCGTCCATGATGAGTCCATAGTGCAATCTTTATGCCTAGCTTGATGCCGGGACCCCTCACACGTTCCACATACACATCATTGCCCAACAGAAAGCTGGCTGCATCAAATTGCGTTATATCGATCCCTCGGGGAATGACTAAGAATGTTGAGATCTTCCGACGCATCTTGCTTCATGCTGGAAGTAAACGATTTGGAATAATTAATGGAGAAGTCGCCATAGCTGATAGTAACGTTTCCTCTTCTTCCTCCTCCTTCTCCTTCTCCTCCAACTCTTCAACAATCCTCCTCCTTCTCTCTAAAGAAGAAGAAGAAGAAGGAGCTGGATTCAAAATATGTGGAAAAGAAGACAACTTGGAGTGTGAAATGAAATTCAACTCATTCCCGTTCTCGCTGTTGTTCGCACTCTCCTTCACCTTTGATTGTCTTCCAGTTTTCTCCCGCTTCTCCTCACTTCTCCGTCTCTTAATGAAATCGATGTCTTCAATCGGAGAGGAGTCAATAATTGATATTTCCTCCTCAAATCCTTCCTCAAGTTCCTCTCCATCTCTATCAGAGAAGTATAAACTCTTTTTTTTCCCACTGGTTTACTCGTTGCTGTTGCTACTACTGCTACTGCAGCTGCTGCTATAGACTCAGTCATTGGCACTGAGTGCTTCAAAAACCCCTTCTGCGTGAAAGCAGAGAGCGTGTATATAAACAGATGAGAGGGACAACTCCCGCGAAAAACGGTAACACAGGCTACAGTGGCGTTCCTGGCGGTTAGTGTTGAACAAGCCATGAGTTTGCCGGTACGCTCAATGCAAAACATTTGTTTTTATTCAAAATTAATAGAAATCCAGAAGCCTAACCTTATCAATTTAATATAATCCTTTTGGTAAACATGTTTTCTATATGTCTTCCAAGCGGTTTGTTTCTATGTGGTGTAGTTTTAGAGATATTTAACGTTTTCTGTATGAAGATTGCTCACCGCCATTGACAATGCCTTGAGTTTGCCGTACGTGTAGTGCAAAACGTGTATTTTATTCAAAATTAATAGAAATTCAGAACCCTAGCCATGTAAATTTAATATAGTCTCATTGTTAAATATGTTTTCTATATGTGTTCCAAACAGTTTGTTTCTATGTAGTGTAGTTTTAGAGATATTTCACTTTTTCTGTACGAAGACTGCTCAAGGCCATTGACAATGCCTTGAGTTTGCCGTACGCGTAGTGAAAAACGTCAGTTTTATTCAAAATTAATAGAAATCCAGAAGCCTAACCATATCAATTTAATATAATCTCGTTGGTAAACATGTTTTCTATGTGTATTCCAATCAGTTTGTTTCTAGGTGTTGTAGTTTTAGAGATATTTAATGTTTTCTGTATGAAGATTGCTCACTGCCATTGAAAATGCCTTGAGGTTTGCCCATATGCTTAAGCTGTTCAACAACCACCACTTGGAGCGCCACAGTCGGCAGCTGTTACATGCTCTAGTACGGGAGTTGTCCCTCTCATCTGTTTATATACACGCTCTCTGGTGAAAGCCATGATATCGACTGAGAGGAACAGTGAGTGGCGGTGGAGGTATCAATGGAAAAGCTTATATCCACACACAAAAGAAAACCACCCCATCTGGATGCGAAGTGGGAGGGGGAGTGAACATGTGGGGTGAGGGAGGGAGGATGGGTGGGAAGGGAGGATATGCACTGAGGTTGCGCCCGCATAGGCGCAGTGCAACGGAAAACTAACACGTAACCTCGGTAGCTCAGTTGGGAGAGCGGTAGAGTGAAGATCTAACGGTCCTCGGTTCAATCCCGGGTCTGGGCAAGTTCAGTTTTCCTACAGACTCATTTCAGACAGTGATATTGCTGTCATTGTTATCATCATCGGTGACATCAATGGAATCCAACATCATAGTTTGCCAACCAAAGAAGGGCCACTTCCAATGGATTCCATATGAAATAATTCAAGCATTGTTAAAGGCAAATGGAGTAAAAACGCTTCTTTATCCGGAATGAGAATGCAGGAAAAATGCTTTCGCCCATAGTCAATAGTGCAGCAAATTAAATTGTTATATTGAAAACTGTCTGTAAGTTGTGGGAACAATTTCCCACTAGATCTATCAATAACTCCAACACCGGCACAAGAACTATAATATGAATACTCGCGCTATTCACATCCAGTTGAAACCTCACAGGATATACTTGTGTTTGAGGTTGAGACACGTGATAAAAAATGATGTAATCAATATCGTGATTCTGTAACATTTGTTCAAATTCCTGTAATGCTGTAAGCAAGGGTTGAAGTCTCATAGGTAATCAATGATGTTTATTCTCCTTCCAAATGGAAAAGAAATCATGGATATGCTCTTTATCCAAAGGAATATGAATACTCTGAATATTCCTATGTCTTGTCAACTCCTCCATAAAAGCGTGATCACTATCTCGCATAATGCATTGTGCGATATCTTCCGATATGTCACCCATTCTCACTCGCAACAAATCCATCCAAGCAGTGACTTGTTTTTTTTGGGGGGGTTCGCTGGGGCGAATGATGGGGGGGTGGAGGTGGTAGATGGTATCGCGCACGCTGAAAATGCTCAATGACGTCATCGTTTGGGTTCGCTGGGGGTGAATGATGGGGTGTGGGGTGGGGGTGAGGGTGGGGGTGGCAGATGGTAGCGCTGAAAATGCTCAATGACGTCATCGCTTGGGTTCGCTGGGGGCGAATGATGGGGGGTGTGGTGGGGGTGGCAGATGTTATCCACTGATGAAAATGCTCAATGATGTCAACGCTTAGGTTCGCTGGGGGCGAATGATGGTGGGCGGGTGGCAGATGGTATCCCACCCTCAAAAAGCTCAATGACGTCATCGGTTGGGTTCACACCCAAACACACACACACACGCGTCATCTAAGGACAAACGGGTCATCTAAGGACAAACATACCCCCCCCACCCTTCAAGAACAGGTCATCTAAGGACTAACCTACCCCCCCACCCTAAAAGTAGGGGTCATCTAAGGTCAATGGACTCTCTCGGAAGGGGTCATCAAGTGCAATGGACTCTCTCAGAGCCTGGATTACGTAATGTTATGCTCAATCGAACCCTACTATACTACTTGTATGGCTATGTGGTGTCTCTTTAGGAAAGAGTGAGGACCAGTTGATATGCTTACTCAACTCTCAATGATCAGGTCTATGGCAAGGTGGGAATATGTATGATAAATGTCATGTATAATCAGATGTAATGCTAATTCAATTTCTAATTCTATATATATATATGTATGCAACTCATATGTGTATTTCCATTCCAAAAGAGTGTAAGTATAGTTAGACCCTGCGATTTCATGAGTAGGTCGCCATCGGTTCCACAACAAAGATCATGAAACAACAGTTCACAAGACAAAATCTCACAAGACAAATGCTCACACCCTTAATGAACAGTCTAATGGTGAAACTTTCAAAAGACACGTCAAGTGAGAACAAAGTGTTTGGAATTTTGTTTAAACTATTAATATAGACAAACTGCAATCCTCAGGCAAGTGGTCAATTAGTTATCAGAACTTTCAGCCAATAGATGAGGTGGCTTAAGACAGTCAAGATAAAGCACACCCTGCAAAGGCAAAACAAATGTGCAACCAAATTAAGACTTGTGATATAGGCAGATAATACAATTTTGCTATAGATCCACGGGTACATAGGACATGGGACAAATTGGGGCAGTGGTTAAGTCTATATTATCAACTGAAGAACTGGAATAGAGACTTCCAGAGCCATGCAGTAAACAACCCATAGACAGTGTCAACTGAGTACCGAGTAAACATATTCGCATGCGGACGTTGGCATAATTAAGGCAGACTCAAGTGGGAACCCATGGAATTCAATTCATTGTAGCTTTTACACAATCAAGTGAGGACCAAGGAAACAGGCTCAGTCACACCTTACCGGATTGGGGTACCGGATAGAAAACGGACACTGTCCGGTAAAATATGTTAATGTCCGGTTTATATATGGTAGGCATCCGACGTTTCCGTTCTCTGTCAACATCCGGTGGTGTCCGGTATGTACGTTGGCAAGTTTTGAAGATGCACAAAATTGTACCGGACACCGCCGGACTGCCATGTATCGTTGGTGTCTGGTTTAAGTCCGTTTAGTCCGTTTTGTCCGGTTTATGTCCGGTACCCATCCGCTACATCTCCGGTTTGCTTCCTGAAGAGTCCGTTGATGGTGTTGCGGGAATAACACACCACACAGCTGTTTGTTTGTTGTTGTTTTACATCCTAGCAACATCTAAGTTCATATCAGGACGGGTACCGACTTGTGGCAATGTGCACTCATGGCAACTTTATAGTGCTGCCCCACTGGAAGACCAGGCCGCCAGCACCATGACCTGATATCCCACTCAGTCACATTATCCTGACACTGAGCTAACCAGTCCTTGCCCTATCCTAATAATGACGAGCGCCAGGCTAGGAAAAAACAGGTATCAATGTTTAAGTCATCGGTATGACTCGACCAAGGTTCGAACCCACGACCCCATGATCTACCAACATGGGAGACGGACACTCTAACTCATTCGGCCATCCCATCTGGTCACACCACACAGCTACATACAAGCATATTGTAAAAATATACGGATTTTCGGTTTAGCCAGATAGCACACCACACAGCTACGTACAATCCTCTGATATGTAAATAGGAGTAGGCTAGTCTAGTAGTAAGGGTAGAAAAAATAAAACACATATATGCCAAGAAAATCCTAAAAATTAACATAGATTACGAACCAGACCAACCAACTATCTATCTGCTGCTGAAATGCAGGCAATCAAATACCGTATCAGCAGCTACTGTTTGATAAGATAACACCGACATTACAGCTGGCCAGCATTGAAAACAAGCCTGAATACCCAGGCTTATATGCTATGGACAGTATAAATAAGGCCTCAATAAAAAAACAAATTAAAATTGGCAGAGAGCATTATGAGCACTTACTTTGAGTGTATAGTCGACGTTTCTCACGGGTACAACCATCCTTACTTTCTGTCTAGAGCAGACCCCGCTATTGGGCCTCATATGATATTAAATTTATATATACAGTCTTTTGGTTAAACCAAGGAACATTGCGGACGAAATTATATGACAATATGTCACAAACGCTTACTCAGACAGGAAGGCACAATCACTGACAGGTGACATAAACCTGGAGTATTGTATTCACTGTAAGTATTAATACAAACTGTATGAAGATAGTTTATTTTGCATTATGGCATCTTTTTGGAAGTTTAGAACTTCGTAAGTCTGTCTGAGATAGGTATGTTTACAAACGGATAAAATGATGGTGACCGGCCAAAGAGCCTTGGTATACAAAACAAAACCGATACTGATTGGTTGTTGCACCCGTGGAATGCGGGTAGAGATGAAAGCGAAAGCTGCAGGGTGAAACCGCATCTCCAGTGGATTTTCTCTCGGACTCTCATAAAGAGTCACGTTGGGGATTATCCTGGGTTTCTTTTATAGACTCCCCACAACAAATTTTTTAGGCGTACCTCCGAGTTTTGTAGCATTTTCTCCAACTTGCTGGCGCAGAAGCCGCAGGAGGGAGAAGTGTACAGAACAGAGAGAGTGGGCGGTCCCAAGGCCGACCCCCCGTATGGTTGGTTTCGCTACCAGACACCTATGGCATAAACTTAGCTTACCACGCCTGTACTGAGAACGGTGTAAATACGTTACTCAGTACCAAATACATCCTCAACCCAGGTTCCACCTGGCGTCACAAATTGTGTTCACGTTGAGTTGATACCGGTTTATAGTAACACAGTCGTTACAGACTACCGATGGCCACGAAGTGGAACATGGTCCTGCCTGCTGTGTCAGCTGCTGCGGATCACTCGGAGGAGGACTGTCACTCCTTTCAGGGGTGACAGCTTTGCCATCGCCTCAGCCCGAGGCCATAATCCCTTCCGACCCGGAGGTTTGGTTGCGTCGGGACGGGAAAGCCATTGAAGTGCGCAATGTTGGCTGAAGCCTCATCGCGGTAGCCTGCCTGTTACCAAGCGGATAGAGTCGATGGTTAAAAACCATGTTATGTGGTAGCCCGTTAAAACGGAGAGACATGTTGGCTCATGCCGCATCTCGTTTAGGCCACCCATTCGACAACGGAGAGTGAGGTTGGCTAAAGCCACATCCAGTTTAGGCAAATGTTACCACAAAGGGCGATGTTGGCTGAAGACCGTTACTAACGGAGAGGGATGCTGGCTGAAGCCACATTATATTTTGTCACCCATTTGTGAATGAAGGGCGGTGATGGCTGAAGCCACATACCGTTAAGCCGCCCGTTGCCGAGCGTAGAGACATGTTGGGTGTAGCCACATTACGTAGAGCGTGGTGGTTTAAAGCCACATTACGTTTAACCCGCACGTATCCGAGCGGAGACCGAGGTTGGCTAAAGCCACATCAGGTATATAATTTTTTCCTCAGTTACTTGATATAAATATTGGTCTCTACACATCGTTTTGGGTTTGGCTTCCATGCCGTTACCCTATGATTTTACATTCGGCTACACGCCTGGTTTGGGAACGGGGTGAATACGTTCTCCGACACCAGTATTGCAGCCCGTGACCGAACGGAGAGCGAGGTTGCCAGAGGCCACATCACGTTAAGCCGCCTTTGCCTAATGGCGAGCGGTGATTGCTGGGGCCGTATTACTTTTAGAGCTAGTGGCAAAATGGAGAGTGAAGTTGGCTGAAGCCTCATCACAATAACTCGCCCGGGATGCCGCCCGGGCCAAACCAAAGAGAGAGATAGGCTGAAGCCTCATTACAGTAACCCGCCCGTGACCGAGCGGAGAGCGATTACGGTTATAACCACATCACGCTTGGTACCCCGTTAGAAACGGAGAGCGATGGTGGCTGAAGCCACATCCCATTTTTTGGGTACACTCAAACTTTCAGTTGATGATTACAGGTTTTCGGACCTGCGAGGTACTTTGGCTTTTATTAGCCATGAGTATGTTCTGTTACAAACGGTACCCGTCTGGATATGTTTATACATTCTTCCAGGACGAAAACCAACAACAAACAAACAGTTGGTTGAACACTCTGATTTTCATTGATCGGCATGGAATTGAGAGATACTTTGGCATTTATTAGCCATGGGTATATACTGTTATAAACGGTACCCGTCTGGATATGATTATAGGTTTTTTCCAAGACGAAAAACAACAACAAACAAACAGTTGGGTGAAAACTCTAATTTTCATTGATCGTTACAGATCTTTGAATTAAGGGTTTGTTGGGTACGACGGGCAGTAAGCCCGAAGATCCCATTTATGATGATAACTACTCAACACCAGAGGTGATGGCTTAAGCCTCCCTGGCACACTTGAGTTTACGGAAGGAAAGCAGGCCAGATGCTGGCTATCCAGAGATAGAGAAGCGGCTCAGAAAGCTGGAGCAAATGCTCTCAGCAAAGTCTAAAAAGGGAACAAGGAGAGGTTGCACAGCAAACTCACATGGCTACGGAAACAGGTTTTTCCAAAAAGTAAAAATAAATGTGATGTTTCCTTACATAGATGAGTCATTTATTATGGCCCAGTCACAGTTCAGCTGCTCACAGGGAGTTACTAACCAATTTATCAAACAGACCAAAAATTTGGTAAGGTTTGTTTGGAATGAACAACTATATGAATTTACATGTTTACCAACTGGTGTAGCTTGTAATTCATGATTTTCTACTAAGCTCCGAACACACAATGTGTTCGCTCATAGAGCGGGAACGACATTTTCGGTTCCCGTTTATTGATGATTAATTGGTTTGGATGCGCAGTTAAAGTAAATGATTAATTTACAACATTTACAAAACTAAATTTGCTGGATTGTTTAGATCATATTAATGGTTTAGACTTGAGAATAGTGTATTTAGGGTTATGTGGTTTAGTCTGCATGCACAGATGCTATGTCAGAATGTTGACAGATAGTACTACAGCAATGGCTTCCATTCGCAACATGGGAGGGACAATGTCCAACCCATATAATTAAAGAACGAAGTTAATTTGGAATTGGGAAAGCCACATACAAATTTGTTGGCATCCTGAAATAATAACATATTATAGAATTGGTATTAGGGCATCCAGAGCCTACCTTTTGGAAAGTTGATTTTTTTCTCTTTAATTTGAGGAAAAGACAATTTATAACATACAGCCTAAATTGGCACACTAGCAAGGAGGGCTTTGATAGTCCCCGGTTGTGACACGCAGCCATGCTTGGAAGTTTTACCCTTAGGAGACACAAACTGTATATATTTTTCCTACACGAAAGGGAAATTTTTTTTTAAGCATTGATGTTTCGTGGAGAGGTGTTCACAACACCCCTTCTGACATTCCCTTTCGGAACACGTGTTTATGACAGTTTTATTTACATAAAGTTACTCAGCTGAGATTAACTTTGCATGCCTGGAGGAAAGGAACAGTTCAGTTATATTCAAATTATTTGAAAAACTGGGGTTACCATGGTTTACTTATGAAAGAAAAACTTATGAGGCCTACAATGGCACATCTTGTTAGATTTTCTAAGGATGCTTGATAAAGCTTTAGGTTGGAACCGATTAAGGTGGCAAGATGTGGTTTTCGGTGATACGTCCGCGAGGAGATGGACAGATAGTTGGTAGGCACCAACTTATTCACTGGCTGTGAAATCAGTTTACAAAATGAATTCCCCAAAACCAAAAATTTAATAGGTTTTGGGTTGTGTTAATGATATTCGGATTATTTAAGAAATGGTCTGGTAATAGTCTTTTAGATAAAACAGCTAGTTTTAAACTAGCAGTATCATACTGTTAGTTACTGGACACACGGGTCAATTTTGATAGCATTGTTCCTGAATGACTTAAGAATAGATCGCAAGAAAGCAATGTTTGATTGATAAAACAGATTTTTTAAATCAAACCGCACAGGGGAACAATTATCCACAGTGCGTTTAAATAGTTCCTGCATGACTGACAACTTTGTCGGGTGTCTGCCATAAGGGTATATATCTATTCAAGACAACTTTTAGTGTAGCTTACTAAAACTACACAAGGCAGGAGTCAATACGGAACGATATGCGTCCCATTCAATGAGAGGCGCCATGGTCTCGAAAGCGTGATTGCTAGGGATTTACGTAAAACGAATCCTAGCACATGCAGGCTGGAAGACCACTAGATCGTTTGCAAAACATTACAACAACCGACTAGAAAAGTCAAGCGGAATCGCACAGCGATTGCTCAAAGACAAAAATACATAGGTGAGAAACAAAAGTTTTTTCACTCTCATTGATACTGTATACAAAGAACATAAAATGTTCATTATAAAACGTTACAGAGGTAGCAAAGGCACTAATCTTGTCGATTAATGATTCCCAATGTACTTTAAATTGTTATTGAATAGTTAACATGATATATAGGATAAATGATTTTACGTAAACGTCTCCCTAGCCTGAGGCTAGCCTGAGGCTGTATACCGAGGTAAAATAGATTAGTTAGACGAATCTTACCTTGGTATAGATGATGGATAACTGTTGTTTTACCGAGGTATAAGCCTCGGATAGACGTGGGATAGGGCCCGCCCACCACACCCTTCCACGTCTATTCGTTTGCTTATACCAAGGAAACTTCACAGTTTAGTACCATTGTCATTCTTAGATATTGTTTTGTTTTATTTGGATCATTTATCCTGAATAAGTAGGTAAAGATTGCTGGACCGGACGTGCTTCCCTCTCCCTATCCCACGTCTATCTGAGGCTTATACCTCGGTAAAACAACAGTTATCCATCATCTATACCAAGGTAAGATTCGTCTAACTAATCTATATATTTGTAACTGTTTACAACTACAGGTTACCATAGTACCGATGGGCAGCACACCAGCCTAATCTGCATACACACCAAGACACCGCCTGAGGCTGGGTGGAGTGGCCGCCACCCCTGCTGGGGGTTGCCACCCTCCCACGCTGTGGTGGGTGCCTGATTGGCTGGCTGTGTGAGGTCCAGTCACCCACTCCCCTCTTGGCTTCTGACCACACAAGATGCACGAGATTATGTAAATGAAGGACTGATGCTTCAGTCACACTGGACACCGGCACTCTACTCCTGGCTCTTGTGTGAGACACACCTACTCTAGAGCAGGAACCCCAGACACTCTGTCTGATGCTCACAAAAATTCATATATTCCAATTGAGGGTGTACACAGCCATAGGACTCCTGTCCCATGGGCTGTGGGCACTGCTTTCTATACAGGCTAAAGTAGTAATGAGATTCTGTGTGGACAGAAGCTAGTGGGATACAGTGATAGGTCACTAGTAGGTGAACAGGAGTTGATGCAATAAAGCACAAAATCTTCACTGTCAATCTTTGTGACTTGTCTTCCCTTTCTTCCTTAGGTGTGGTTACTGAGTATTAGTCTTGGTTTGAATAGAAGCATCACAGGTGAAATGAAGGGGGAAGAGTTTATGATATTATCTGTTATTCATGATGGCTGGAACGCAGTAATATTAGACTCTGATATGTAAATAGGAGTAGGCTAGTCTAGTAATAAGAGTAGACAAAAATAAAATACATATATGCCAAGAAAAAAAAAGAAAAACCAATCATAGGCTACTAACCATACCAACCAAGTATCTATCTACTACTGAAATGGACGCAATCAAATACCTTATCAGCAGCTACTGTGTGGTAAAATAACACCAACACTACAACTGGCCAGGGTTGAGAACAAGCCTGGGTACCCGGGCTTATATGCTATGGACAGTAAAAATACAGCCTCAATTTAAAAAAAAAGAAGATTAAACAAATTTGGTCCGTCGATTTTTGGTGCGTCTGTGATCAATCCGGTACTTGTCCGGTTGATGTTCAGTCCGCCCGTTTGACATTCGGTTTCCGTCCGGTTCTCGTCCGGTGGGTATTCGCTAATGTACGTTCCTTAAGCGTTCATTTCGTCCAGCGGACTTTGACCCGATAGTGCAACATTTCGACACATTTCAATACAGTTTGATACCGAACACCACCGGACTAGAACATTCTTTGTCCGATTATGTCCGGCGCTCAATCCGGTAAGGTGTGACAGGCACTTTAATTATTGACTGTTGGAAAGGGACACATTTTTTTTTTGGTAAATATTTTTATTCATCTGAATACATATTTTTTCAGTGCCGGGGCACTGGTCTTCCAGCCGTTGGAGTGGTCGCATTTCATCTATACATAGTGGAAGTGGAATGTGTTGCATTGTGTGCAGCACAACCCATTCTGACATAAAAGAAAGTGGGGGAGCAGCCTATGCTGCATAGTGTACAGCATATGTACTGAACATAGTGCAAGGTATATGCATCAAGATTGAGTGTGCAGTAATGTACACTAGTGGTTAAATCATATGATGTGTTTGTATATCAGTTAGATTTGGTTTTAATAACGGTTAGTCTTTAAATAGTACCATGTTGTGCATGTATAGTGGTTTATATTGTGTGCATTGCTGGTTGAAGATGTAGTTATGTAGTGGTGGTAATGGGTCTAAAGTAGGGGTAGTGGGTCTCGAGTCATTGAGTTATAATAGTTGTTTTGTCATTCAAATGATGTCCTAGGATTTCAAAACTTAACTACGGGATAATTGTAATTAACAGCAGTGACATGTAAATGGGGAGAATTGGCAGAACCCCATTTAAGGGAAGGCCCACACATTCCACAACTATATATTGGACTGCACAGTTAGATAAGCTGGCAAAGGACACAATTAAGTGCCTATTCCAGAAGCTATATAAATTGATCGTAAACCACAAGAAAAATACATGAAGTAGGTTTCTTTGACAAATCAGTCAAGTTCAATTGAACACCGATAAGTGAGTATGCATACTTTGAAAACAGTCAAATGAGGAAACTGTCAAAAAATACTTTAAGTGAGGACAAAAAGAGTTTGGGGGAAGGTCTGCCCAGTTAACACCCCTTGCGGTTGGGTCGGCATCCTGCTGTAGTGGCGTGTCAGTGAGCTTACCAGCTAATTGGATTGGGCTGACATTGTTTGTAATCGGATTACCTGCAAAAATCGGGTCACAACACCCTACACTAGCTAAGCCCCACTTGTCTAAACAATGCGTTTCTAACACGCCTGAGTCTACAACCCCTGTGCCCCTCATATCACCTACAAAGATCGAGTTAATTGGGTCTGGGCTTAGCTTGCAACTACTCGGCTGCGAGCAATCACCTGCAAAGATTGCTTTCTCGCAGCTACGGGCACCCAAATTAACGGCGTCACTGGCACTGGTAGAGGAAACATTATTAACAACCTGTAATTGGGTAACACACATCAAATTACATGATAAAGCGGGGGGGTTCAACAATATCCATGGTACCAGACTCAACAGTTGCAACGATATTCAACATATTATTATCAATTTCAACAGTTTTGAGAAAATGTCCTCCATTCCCGGGCTGTGCCACCCCGGCACCGTCGTCTGACCATCACTCCTTACACCTTGCTTTCTTGTGGCTTTTGGAGTTACAGGAAGAGCAGAAATGCCCAAACTGGCACTCTTGTTTGGAGCATGGGCAGCCGGCGTCGCTGTTCCAAGCATAACACACCCTGTTACTGCCAGTCCACTATTTGTGAGTGCCCCTGCCCCAGCTTGCCACCAGTTTCTTCGACCGCATTCACTGAGATCCGTAGAAGCCTGACACTCACCCTCTGGTTGGTCATGCCAAATGCTCCAAAGCCCTGCTTCAGCACGAGTCTCCATATTGCTAGATCGTAATTGATGTGGGCGATATCATTGAACTTATTGTAATTGGCCCGCTCAGTCAGAAAACACACATGCTCAAAAATGGCATGATAATCTTGCACTGACATAACCTTCCTGTCAAGCACCCATTCAGCCATAGCGCCTATGAGTTCATAACAATTAGCTTTGCGGAAGTTCTTCTCCTCGCTCACAAATTTTGTTAAAGCCCACTTACGTTTGCGGCGACACGGGGCACTACAGCTGGATGAGCTGCTGGACCTGGTGATGCCTACGTCTTCTTCTCTTTTCCCTAGGCCTCCTGCATCTTGTTGATGTTCCACTGTCATCGTCCGATTCGTCTGAGTCGTCGTTGCACAACGATTCCCACCTCATTTGCCGTCTCATGACGGACTCCTTAGGCGCCTCGTTAGTTATCCGTCGTTCTCGCGCTTGCTTTAGCTGCTTCTTTTTCTCCAACAGGCTAGCGACTTCCTCCTCTAACTCCAGCTCTTCAATTTCCTTTTGTGCTTGTCGCTTCTTGTCTGCCAGTGACATTTTGGACAGATCACTGCTGGAGTCCGACATGTCTAATGCCACCATTTTTTTCTTGCACCAGTACCACTCCTAGTCTTTCTAGTTACCGGGCTGTCATCGGCCATCTTCTTACAAGTGTTTCCTTTATTCAGTGAACCACAAGAACTACAGCACTCTATCGGCATTACGGTAAGCCGAGAGAACACTCTTGTGGCGGATCGGGTAGGCACAACACACATCCGCTCACTTTTGCCGACAACAAACTTACCAAAACACTTCCACACTGCACAAACTGCCCTCAAAACACTACTAAACACCACTAATAATCCGTTATATATCCTAGCAGCAGAGGAGATATGTATCCTATCAATGCCTCCAATGCCACAAACACTGATTAATCTGTTAGACATCCTTGCAGCAGACGAGATATGTATCCTATCAATGGCTCCAAGGCCACAAACACTGATTATCTACTCGACAAGAATGTAATATCCATATCCATTATATATGTGGTAACATACCGTTTTTGTTTAGACAGTTATGTGGGTGTGTTGTCGGCCAAAGTCAGGTCCAATGCGGAGTCAGTCAAGCATGAGAGTCGAATGCGTCAATCTTTTCCACTAATAATCCATTAGATATTCATGCAGCGGCACTAACATGTGACAGAAATTTCAACACCACACACTCAGAAAACTCCCCAAAATCCGTAACATGTATGTGGCGGCGGGGGCATGGTCCGAGGCCGGTGCTTGGTCTAGAAGGGTCTGGTCCGGTTGAGCAGCCATGCAACTCCAGGCCAGCTGGGGTGTGCGTATGCGCATGTGTGCATGTCTAAAAACTATGAAGTGAATAGACGGGATCACACTTCCGACTGCGCATGCGCTGAAAACGGCGTTGGTTGCAAAGTAAATGTGAATGGCCATTACGTTTGTTGATACGTGTAGAAAAAAACTTTGATTTGATTCAAAATGAATAGCAATACATAACAATTTGGCATAAACATGTATGCACACATGCAATATAATGATCTGATGAATATAGCTAAGACAAAACTAGCCATAGTTAAACATCCTGAGGTAAGAAACATACAATTCCACACAAAACAATCATTGATATCTGCATCACCATTATTAATTCTTGTTCTAAATATTAAAATGCCAAATGTGTGTCAACATACACTTGTTTCACAGAAATATATAACCAATATCTGATTAACCCTACTAATTTTCTAGTTCTACTTATGTCAATAACCATAGGATATAAATTAAAACATTAATAAAATAAGTAAAACTGACTCTGGCTATGGCTCTAACACTAGTCTGAGTGCCCAGATTTGTCTAAATCTAAATAAATACACATGGCATAAGATGTGCATGATATATTGATGTAAATGCAATGCTGGATAAAAGATGAATATCATAATTTATCATATATATTTTTTTAGTTGGTATTCTATGTTTACGATAAGGATCATCAATGATATGAGGGTGGCTACCTCATTGGCCGCCTCTCACCCTGAGACAATGGAGTATTAGCTTGAGATGAGACTGCTCAGTCCTGAGAGACATTTGGTTGGGGGATCCTTGGGATCTTGGCTATTAATCCCTGAGCCGGTTATTAAAGACAAACCAAACTTACTCTCTCTCCTATGTTCTTTTGGGTACCGGAAATTTATGTGATGTATAATGCATTATGCAAGTATAAATGCAAGGGTAACATGTACAGCCTATCTTTCCTCGTGTGCATCGGTGGAGCACCCCCCATCCCAGCTGTCGGGTATTGCCGGGCGGGCACCCCCCCCCCCCCGCATCACACTTTTAGTTTTTTTGTAGGGCTAGGGCTATTAATCCCTCAGCCAGTTATTAAAGACAAACCAAACTTACTCTCTCTCCTATGTTCTTTTGTGTACCGGAAATTTATATATTATATATATTATATATATTATATATATTATATATATTATATATATTATATATATTATATATATTATATATAGTATGTATATTATATATATTATATATCATTGCAGCATCGGTACACAGGACGAGGAGGCATGACGTTGGGATAACATGGCATTTATTCCGGGCGGCCCCCGGGGGCATTACATGATGTGAGGGAGCCGGAGGCTGCATGGAGCAAAGTCATGGGGTGATCGCGGTCAAATATGAGAGTGGGATGAGTGAGGCGAGACATATGAGCATAGGCGATGAACATGTGTATATAGTGGTTATTAGCGGGTAGCATAAATAACCTATTGTAATATAATATGATATGTAATTATATATGGTATAATGATAATATATATATAATTTCTTATGATTAAGTGGCCAAGCCAAGTATTGTTCGTGGTAGAGTGTTATTTTTGCACCATGGCATTTACCAAGGCAGACTTGACTCTGGTTGAATCACGTGTGTCGATGTATACCTTATGGGCTTGTGAGGCCCAGCCACCAAATCGGGAAGACCAGCAGGGGTTGTGTCGGGCGCCGGGTGGGTGCTATGCCAATCATGCGATTGTATGCATTGACCGGGCAGAGTCGAGGGTCCGTGCTGGCCGCCAGCCGGATCGTCCGCGATCGGCCGTTGGCCTGCATGTTTTTGGCCCATTTCTGGTCGATGATGAGGTGGGCATCCTCGACCCACACGTCCTGTCTGGAAGCATGGCGCGTCGGGTCGTAGGTTGCTGCAGATCCTGGTGCCACCTCGGATTGTCGGGCTACGGTGTAGAACATCACCAATATGGCGAAGGCCACCACCTGCCCCTGTGGCGAGTGTGCGAGGTGGATGACCGCCGTCCTGATGACGCTCACTGGCGCATGGGCCTGCTGCCTGGGCCTGTGGTCCTTGGACCTCTTGAGTGCATCGAGCGCCAGGGTGACCGTGATGTGGTCGAGGGGGGTCACCGGGGCCTCCTTGATCTTGAGGAAGAGCCTGACGTGTGACCCCGAGTTTGCCACTGATGATGGGCACAAGTGGTCCACGCGCTCTTCTATCCAGCACCTCAGCTGGATCGGGGTCAGCTGGAGCATGTCTACAGCGTACTTGCGGCAGTGTGCCGTGTAGTTCCGGATGGTCGTGTTGTAGTTGGCCCAGGTCCCCGGCACCCTCGCGTCGGCCTGCCTGGCCTCGGCCGCCCTGTGCAGTCTGCTGTATTCGGCCCCTGTGGACAGAAAGAGGTTGCAATGGGCTGTAGTCAAGGAGGGCTGGTGGTATGGGGGCAAGGTGTCTATGTTGGCAGATCTGGATAGCCAGGTCCCTGTGGCGTGGACTGATGTGGGCCCTGCTAAGGGCATCGGCGACTATGTTCTGTTCGCCTGGGATATGGTGGTATGTGAGCTTTATGTTACGGACCGCCTGGAACATCCAGGCGGCCCTGGCTATGCTGAGGAGCCGGGGGTCCTGGCCCTTGCTGGTGGTGAGTACGTGGACTGCCGCCATGTTGTCACAGTGTATGGCTATGTGACCTCCATGGTCCTCGGGGCGTGCGAGGGTGTGTAGGGCGATGAGGACATTTAGTGCCTCTAGCTGTGTGATGCTGTCGTTCTTGTTGTGGTAGCCGTGGGTGAGCGGCATGGAGTAGGACCATGTCTGCTCCGCCTATGCCGCCCAGGCAGGCATCGACAACGATTTCCCTGCCCGGGTCATTGGGGGGTATGATTGCCGAGCCGTTCCATCCGATGGTGAATGCGGGGAACCAGGTGAGTTCGGCCCTCATGTCGTCGGTCATGGCTGTGCGTTGGCCGGTCATGCCCCTGAGCGCTTGGAGGAGGCGGCCAACAAACAGCCGAGCGGGGTGGATGCACTTGGATAGGTGGAGTAGCTTCCCCAGTAGCGACTGAAGTTGCTTCCTTGTGATGTGAGTCCTGGCCGCGGCCGCGTGTACGAGGCTGATGGTGGCATCGACCTTGTCGAGGAGCATGGTCAGTGTCATGGTGGTGGCATCTATGTGTATGCCCAGCCATCGGACTGACCGCGTGGGGGGCTGGGTCTTGTCCCTGGGCTCGGGGAGGCCGAGCTCTTTGAAGAGCTGTCGCGCGACGGCGAAGTGGGCGTCGGCGGTGTGCTTGTCGGGGGCGACGACGATGAGGTCGTCGAGGTACATGGTGGCTGCGATGCCACACCCCCTGAGGATGTAAGTGATGGCCTCGGCCACCCTCTGGATGTGGCAGCTGGATCCTCGGGCTCCAAATGGGACGGAGATGTCCAGGTAGAAGCGCCCACTCCAGCGGGCGCCGAGCAAGGGCCAGTCGAGAGGGCAGGAGCGGAAGTTTTTGTATGCTCGGCTGATGTCCATAGTGAACATAAAGCTGCCGCGCCCGCACCCGCTTAGTTCGCTTCTGTGGTAGGCAGTGGTCGCGGGTGTGGCCGAGGGCGGTGTTCTTCATAATGAACGCGTTGACGGATGTAGCGGCGGGGAAGGATAGGTCGGTGATGATCCTTCGCTTGGTGGGGTCTGCCTTCTGCCTGGTCATGATCGGTGATGCATGGAACCAAGGGGCGAAGGGGGGGGGCGTCGTGTGGGCCATATAGGGCGCCGCACTCGGTCTCTGTGCGAATGTAGTCGTCGACTGCACCGGGGTGTTGGGCGGCGCTTGGGTGGTTGGCGACCTCACCGGTGCCAGAGGTGGGTCCCATGTAGCCGAGGGGAAAGCCGTATGTTAGGAAGTCGATGAGCTGTCTGTGGTCGGCAGAGTCAGAGAGGCTGGCGCGCCATTTGTCGACACATATTCCGCTGGGGACGGGCACCCGTGCGGCGACAGCATTAGGGAGGCCGGTTTCACGCACACGTCGGTATATGTCTGCTATGTCGGTGGATAGGCCGGGGGCGGGTCGAGGCCAGTGGCGTATTCGGTGGTCGCTTAGTGCGTGAGGGCTGGTTTCGATTGCGCTGCCGGGTAGGGTGGGGGAGTCGTGGGTACAATGAAGCCTTATGCGTTTAAACAGGTTTTGTCCATTGTAGGCTCCATCACGGCCGAGTCCATCAGCTTTGATGTGTACCAGGCCGTTAGCGGTGGCCCCCCGGAGTGGACGGGCGGGGGCGTTGCAGGGGGGGGTGGACCTGAGCCGGGATGACAGGCGTCGGTGCGGGGTGGTGTGGGTGGAGTGGGTGGGCGGGCCGGTGGTGTGGGTGGGTGGCGGCTGCTGTGCGGGTGTGGTGAGAGGCGTGGCCGTTGACTGGTGCTGGGCCATGGGGTTTAATGAGGGTTGGGGTGGGGGGTCGGCGTGGGGGGGTTGTGCGGGGGGGTGGGGGGGCAGGTCCGGCGGGTCCCGGTGCTCCCTCGCGTCCCGTGGCATCAGTCCTTTGTGGCATCCCTTGCTTTGCGCCTACACTGCTGCTGTGAGTGATCGAATCCGATCTGTGTCACCTTGTAGCAGTAGGCGCACGCATGCACCACATCGTCGGGTCCGTCGTGGTGGCGTTGGGTGAGGGTGCAGCGTCGTGGGGAGTTGTAGGCGGCACACGGGCGCTCATGTGTTTCAAACTCAATTCGGCCACGTGCCTGTTTGTTGTTGTCACGTGCACCGTTGTTGTTGTCACGCGCACTAGGTCTGCCCGCCCTGTCGTCGGGGTTGGGCGTGGCTGTGTAGTAGGTTAGGCGTTCGTGTTTCATGTCTGACCTGTCACTCCATCGCATCTTCCTCCTTTCGATGCTGTCGAATATGCGTTGGGACCAGCTGCGCACCATCGGCCAGGGCTTAGTTTTACACTCGTCAGTGATGCACCTGAAGTGGTCGAGCATGTCGAGGAAGTCACGTGGGTCATACACCTCATTGTCATCTATCAGGGTCATGAACGCAGAGAGGTACTCTCGCTTGGTCATAGTGCCACGGGCCGCCAGCTTCTGGGCGGCTGACTGGCAGTCAGTGCGATCTAGATACATATAGGGCTTGGATATGGGGTTGGTGATGAACATGTCGTGCATCACGGCACGCCTACCTTGAGCCTTCGGTGCCTTGCCTCGTATCTTGCGACGTCGTCGTCTATGGATTGTAGTCGCTGCATCCTGAGCTGCTGCTCGTCGCGTATCTCAGCGTCCATCCCTGCGGCTGGGGCGGGTAGGCGGGCGTATGGGTCGTGCCATCCACCCAGCTGGCTGTCGACGTAGGCTGGGTTGTATCCGGGGGAGAGGGACCTGAGTCTGTGCCAGGCCGGGGGGCGGCCCGCCCGCCGGGCGGTGGTGTTGGGCTGGAGCCGCGGCACGTGCGGGCGCGGGGGCCACGTGGTCAGCCGCAGGCGGGTGGGCTGCGGCGGGCACCACGTGGGCAGGGGGGGGCGGCGGAGAGGCGTGTCGGGCGTCCCGCTCCACACGGGCCGGGGGAGATGCACGCACATGGCGAGCGTCGCGCTCTGCGCCCTGCCGTGCTATGTCCATGATCGCATCCTGAATGGCCTCCATGCGCGCCTCCATCTGTCGGAGCTTGGCATCAACCCCACTGCCGGGGGAGGTCGAGTGGGCCCCGATGGCCGGGGAGCGGTCCCGATCCGCCCGTGGGACCGGGGACGCCGGAGACCGCTGCCCAGGCGGGATGTATGAGTCGTCAGTGTCCTGGGGAGTGCTGCTCCGCGCTCCACGGCTGTCTCCCAGGTCGAGCTTAGGTAGTGTCCCGGTGGCGGCGGAGGGTCCTCCCTTCGCCTTGTTTTTGGAGCCCGGGGCCCTCCCGGCCTTCCTGCTCTTACCAGAGGAGCCATTTCTTGGCATGTTGTGTGTGCGTCGGTAGTTCCGACGGTGCCAAAGAAAGAAAGTTAGGTGTGGTCAGTCCTGTTGTTGGGAGCGGAGTGACCAGTGGTGTGTGTGTTAGGGAGGTGCTGCTGTGTGTGAGTGGTTGTGTGCTCTGTGAGCAGCAGGGAGGCAGGGAGCAGTGAATGTAGGTCGAGTGAGGGGGGTGGTGCAGTGAGGAGGTCGGGTACCCCCCTTTGAGGCCCCCCCCCGGCCACGGGGGAGGGGGGGAGGGGGCAGCCCAATGGCCTCGCCGACCCGTGCACCCCACAATGACCCCGAATGACCCCATGGTTATTCACCACAATGTATATAATATATATTATATATATTATATATATTATATATATTATATATATTATATATTTATTATATATATTATATATATTTTATATATTATATATATTATATAATATTATATATATATATTATATATATTATATATATTATATATTATATATATACTATATATATTATATATATTATATATATTATATATATTATATATATTATATATATTATATAAATTTGTCTAGCTGTAAAGCCCTATAAATAAAGACATAAGCAGAGGACCATTGTGGTGGGAAGCCCTCATTTATTTTCTCGGGATATGGCCCGGCAAAAAAGCCCTAGCGTAGATATATAAAGCTAAAAACTTTGAAGCGAATGGCAAGTGAGGTGGCAGTGGCACCGGAAGTGACGGAGGCACCAATAGTCCCACACCAAATCATACTGTATTAGCGTAGAGGAGATCATAAATAATCAAAACATGCAGCGCCACCAATTTACATTATATATAATTCTTATATTCAACATAAATATGCCTAGCTGTAAAGCCCTATAAATAAAGACATAAGCAGAGGACTAGTGTGGTGGTAAGCCCTCATTTATTTTCTCGGGCTATGGCCAAGCAAAAAAGCCAACAGTGCCTGCCCGCAGGATCCCGACCAACACACTAGTCCCACTAGCCGTTGATATCAGCGGCTGCAAGGGCAGTCAACACCTTGATATCTTTCACAATCCGGACTCGTATTGGATGCCCAGAGTTCCTCTATCGTGGCGCCACACATTGACAAATATGTGCAACCCCCGCGATGAAGGGAGTGGGGAGCAATGGAGGCGGGGTGCATCCCCCTTCTCCCTCCTTATCCCTTTAAGGGTAGCTGCGATTACATAAGCATCATACATTATCAGAGGTTGATAGTTCTGGCGCAGGAAGAAACTCAGCGCGCTTAAATAGTTCAATACTGACCGGTATGCCAGCGTCCTGGCTAGCCATGTGGCATAAAGTGAAACCGTTTCAGGTGAACAAGTGAAAGCTGAACAGCCCAGTGCAAATTTATCAACAAAGTCTAAATACAGCCTAATATGCACCCCTCTTGTAGCCCAGGAGTTCTTGGAGTAATACCCTGCTTCAAACAACCACTGCTCCCTGTGTAAGTCCTCCCTCCCTGGAAGAGACCAGAAATGGGGCCTGAAACACATAATTGCAGCACATTGCACCAACTGTATCAGCGTTCATTATTCTCGAGACGCTATCATGCCTATCTAGGCATCTCAGGGTGTCTCAAGTGATGTTAATCTTGGTGTTTATATATGTCGAGATGAAGACAAAATTATATTTGACTGACAGCTAGAAGAGTTTACGTAGCAAGTCCATAATCTCCGGCGACTTTGATCGACCTGAATTCAGAGCTGACTCGACGACCGCACTGTCCATAATAAATATGACTGATGAGTCCTCCCAGCCACCCGTTCATCTGACTGCAGCCGCGGACACCACCCACATTTCCTTTATATTGATATGAGAAACCCCCAAACCCTTGTTTGGGCTGATGTGGTGATGACCGGTGTAGATGGCGAGGGACCTGTCGTCCAGCTCTTTAAAACAACCAACTAACCAGTCATTCTGGTGCGTTGCACCGAAACCCCAATTCGAGGAATCGCTATAGACTGCTAGGATCGGAGAAAATCTGCCAATCATCCCAGCTTTGCCATTAAATTTGTCAGAAAATTTCTTCCACCAAGTTATGTCCTCACTGAAACTCCCAGACAGGAACGTCTTATAATATGTGGCCATCAGGTCATATATCCGGCGGCAAAAAGAGTGCCCACCCGTATGACCTTTGCGCAGTGTGCTAAAAGTCCATTTACAGCAGGCTCTCGAGCTGCTTCTTGGCTGCTTTACGCCTATTAAGGAACAATGCTAATATAGTTTGTAGCCTTTCTGGTTTATCAGATGGGAGGCTAAGCTCAAGGTTGGGGATATTATCTTTCTATAACTCAAATAGAACCCCAACCGTCTCAGTATAGTTAAGAGTTTAGATTGATTCAAAGTGGATTCCTCACGTATCCTACCTAGAATACAAAAATCATCTAAATAATTAACAAGACGGTCGACCCCAACTCTCACTGCACACCGGCCCACAAAATCTGATATTGTATTAAATATAAAAGGGCTTGAGGACAGGCCCATACATAACCTGTTATGAACCATATAGGTCTCACGTTCAACACCCTTAAAGTGCCAATGGATTCCCTGTTTACCCCGATCGGCCGGGTGGATAGCGACAGCCCTATAGGCATCCTTTATGTCTATAGATGTTAAGAAGTTGCGCCGCTCTAATGTATCTACTAGGTCGTCGACCCCTTGATATGAGAACTGACCAATGACGGTCCCAGTCGCGCTATTCACAGATGTATTCTCAGGCTTACTGCAGTCAACTACTGCCCTGCCTCCACAATCATCTTTTGGCATGACGAAAATGACATGGACACACTGTGGCTAGTTTCTACTACCGAGATAATCCCTTCTGCAATCTCATCTCTCAGCTTAAGATCGATAATGCCCCTCTCCCAGTCACTGGCATGCTTATTTTTAATGCTATCATAAATTTAGTCAGGGGGCCAAAGGCTCAAAACAGCCATAGGTGTGAAAGTGCGTACTAATGCAATTTTATTGCAGATTGTGATAGTCATATACTTATATTTTGAGAATCAGGAGGGTACCACTCTGGCACCCTTGAGCAATTTTTTTTATAAGCCGTTTTTGATATGATGTCATATTGGATCAAACCAGCATTTTTGTGCCGTTCGACATTAGGCGGTAGTCTTCATATATCAGCTGTAGTATCATTTCTAATTCACTTAGCACTACATATATTATACCAGAAGAAAGGATATTGAAGTACCTCTCTCGTGATGTATAAAACTTCTATGTATGATACGAATGTGTAAATACAGAAAGGCTCAAAAGGAATTATTACTGCTAACTCACGGTAATCAAAATGGAAATTTTTTTATGGAAAAACTAATCCCGATAATAAAGAAAATAATATGTCACTTTCAGACAATTTATTTGTCTCATTCATGGCTATTTAATTAATGTATAGGTGTGAAGATGCTATTCAGGTATAATTCCCATCTAAAACAATTTTAACAATGCCTGGTCGTCTGTCAAAGTATTCAGGACATGTCAATCAACAAAACCGAAAATGTTCAAAGTATCGTTAAACTTGGATACCTTCAAAGGCTTATGACATTATTGTGTTTGCAGATGTTATTTAGACACAAATATTACTATTCTGTAAAACAAGGTATGGAAGTGGTGTTTTGACCATTATATTCATTTCCAAACTATATAAACAGTCTTTTATATAGTCCTAGATTGAACCTGTGAGCCATCATAGATGATGCCCGACGTGAACGATGGAATCCGCAGCAAAATGTTTCTTCCCAGGCTGCAACAAACCGGAGGGAACCCTCGTTACTGGAAAGGAACAGCGAATAAAAAACATTATTTCTGCAAGCATATCACGCGAAGATTTGATCCATATTGGGCTTTAAGAAGACCTTGACAACAATCCAAACCTCGCTTTACAGTTTCACAAGTCCTGCATTTCCAGCTATACATCAAAGACACATATTGCTAGGGAACGAAAGCACATAGGAACCATCGATACACATGATCATCAACAGAAAAGGAGGCGATCCAAATTCAGCTCTTTTGATTTCAGGGTGCATTGCCTCATACGTGGTGAAAAGTGCCTCTCGAAGGTCTCAAAGAATCCTTATCGATGGAGGAGAGTCATCCAATGTTGCACGAGAGAGATGAAGAATGAACTTCTAACTGTATATGATGAACGAAACGATGCCTCAGCTGAGCAAGTTTGTATCCGGTTTAATGGTTCTTTAGCAGATTTGCATGCCACGGGTGCACAGTACTATTTTGACTGTTTCACGCAATTCACGGGCGAGCGCAACATCAAATCTGCCTCCAACATTGCTACAAAGTCAGAGCCATCCGCATGTGATCTCGCATTTCAACATGTCGTGAACACTCTGAGAGGGAATGCATCTACAGTGTGGAATTCAGTCGAGATATACAGCTTGTATAGAGATCACATGGCAGCTACAGCGAGAAGTAGCAGTTTGGCTGATGACATGTGTGCTGAGAATGTCATTCAGGCAAGAGACCGAAAGGACCGTTCACAACTTGTCACACAGTTGGAAGAGCACTTTGGACCAGCTCTGGTGATAATGCAGGTGAAAGGATGTGCCAGTCTAATTTCCTTCAAAAAATATCTGCCAGCCACTCTGAAACTTGTGGAAGTAAATGATTCTGATGTTGTGAAGGACATGTGTCACAAGATACAAGCTGAGGTGCAGTCTACGTCTCTCCCAAAAATGACTGCATACAAGTTGGGTGACTTCACCAAGGACAGTGCCGTTTATAATTGCAGTGAAACACTTCTCACGCTACTGTCAAGCCTAGTGTCAAATGGTAAAGTGTCTAAGAAGTCTCTGGCCTTGGCGTAAGCCATACAAGCTTTAGTGTCGTGGAGATTTAACCAGACAACACTGGGCCTGGCTCTCTAAATACACCATCGCTCTGGATCGAAGCAACTGGTTGACATTCTGTACTCCAACGGTTTCTGCTGCAGCTATGACGAGGTGAAAAGATTCAGGAAGTCTGCTGCCTTGCATGCTTGTGAAAGCAAACGCATTGTACCCATTTGGCAAAGGGAAGGCTTCCGTGTGCAGTATGCTACTGACATCTAATGTTGCACTTCGGGAATTTGCAGATCCTGATGTGTCAGAAGAGGACTGGACAAGGGAAGGCTTCCAATTCTTGTCCTATTTGTATGGTGGTGTGGTGGTGTCAACACTAGATGGGCTGAGATATCTACTCTTCAGCAAAAAGAAGGATCCACCAAAGATTAAGAGCCTTCCTCCAATGAGCGAAGCTGCACTACAGCACATCAAGAGAGCCAGTATGCAGGTACTAACATGGCGAGTGGCAGAACAGCTACACCCACACAGATCTTGATATTAGTCAGTATGGATGGGAGTTGAACAAAACCCTTCTTTGCCCTGTCAATGGCACTTCCACTGCTGCCCCACCATCCCTCATGCAATTTATGGCATGTGGTTGCAAATCGAGCATGCCATGTGGGAGCCTCAAGTGCAACTATCGGGAAGGCGGGCTTTCCTGCAACGACATACTGTAAATGCGGAGCAGACGAGGGATGCTCGAACAAACACACAAAACATGAATCTGTCCCATTCATGGATGGCGACGAGAACGACGAGGACGATGATGAGGAAAACGCAGAGGACTGATGGATTGCATCCTGAAACCTGAATCATGTGAAATGACATGTCACAAATGCTTTATCTATGACACGTATGGCAACCTAAATGAATAAGACAATACACCATGTCTGTTTGTTATATTGGTTGATGTACTATTTCCCAAAGAAATACTACAATGTAGTTAAAAGCCATTTGACATATTTCAAATTCATCTTATGAAAAGTGTATCTCTGCAGTTGTCAGATCTTATTCCGGATTTAGTTTGGTTTACATATGTATCCATCAATTGCTTTGGTTAATATTGTTTTCATTAAATGTATAAATAGGATTGGGACTTGCTTATTCCAATTTGATACATATTTGAGGTACAACTACACTACATTTATTATTATTATTTTAATAGCAAAAATATCACACTGAAATGAGTATTTCGCAATATTTTTCAGTTTCAGTTGTAGATGACAATTGCTTGTGAATGTATACTGTGGCATGTATATTTGATCTACAATGATAACTTTTACACCATGAGAACGGTACTTCAATATCCTTTCTTTTGGTATACTATATGTAGTGCTAAGTGCTAAGTTAGTACTGATACTATAGCTGATATACGAACACTACCCCCTAATGCTGCAAAAAATGCCGGTTTGATCCAATATGACGTCATATCAAAAACGGCCTATACAAAAAATTGCTCAAGGGTGCCAGAGTGGCACCCGCTTGATTCTCACTACCAATAACCCTATCTAGCACAATCAGCAATAAAATTGCATTAGTACGCACTTTCACACCTATGTGAGTTGGCCCCCTGACTAATTTGACCGAAGTCGGGGTCAATGTCTCTAAACCCAAATACTACCCCGGACAATATATAAGCCCAGTCGGGATCATTACTGCCATGATAGAAGCATTCATTGAAGAACCTACATGGCTTCAACTGACTAACTATGTCACCGATCTTGTAGACACACAAACAAACGCCCCTCATACAATCCCGTGTGACGGTGAATGTTGCTAACTCACCCGTCAAGCAGTGTGTCATTGTCACATGCAGCTTTCCAACAGCTGATTCTACCTCTAGTAGGTCAACCCCCGCAGCCTGGCTGGTGGGCCCAGTCCAAGTCCGCCCAGTTAACACCCCTTGCGGTTGGGTCGGCATGCTGGTCTAGTGGTGTGTCCGTGTGCTTACCAGCTAATTGGATTGGCCTGACATTGTTTGTAATCGGATTACCTGCGAAAATCGGGTCACACCACTCTGCACTACCTAAGCCCACTTGTCTAAAAATGTGTTTCTAACATACCTGACTCTACAACCGCTGTGCCCCTCATATCACCTACAAAGATTGAGTTACTTGGGTCTGGCCTTAGCCTGCTACTACTTGGCTGCGAGCAATCACCTGCAAAGCTTGCTTTTTCGCAGCTACGGGCACCCAAATTAACAGCGTCAGTGGCACTGGTAGAGGAAACATTATTACCAACCTGTAATTGGGTAGCACACGTCGAATTACATGATAAAGCGCGGGTTCAAGAATATCCATGGTACCAGATTGAACAGTGGCAATGAACGATATTCAACATATTTTCAACAGTTTTGAGAAAATGTCCTCCATTCCCAGCATGTGCCACCCCGGCACCACCGCTGCCCGTCACTCCTTACACCTCGCTTTCTTGTGGCTTTTGGAGTTACAGGAAGAGCAGAAATGCCCGAACTGATACTCTTGTTCGGAGCGTGGGCAGCCGGTGTCACTGTTCCAAGCATAACACACCCGCTTACTGCCAGTGCCCTGTTTGTGAGTGCCCCTGACCGAGCTGGCCACCGGTTTCTTCGACCGCATTCACTGAGATGCAGAGAAGCGGACACTCACCCTCTGGTTGGCCATGCCGAATGCTGCAAAGCCATGCTTCAGCGCGAGTCTCCATATCGCTAGATCCTAATTGATCTGGGCGATATCATTGAACTCATTGTACTTGGCCTGCTCAGTCAGAAAACTCACGTGCTCAAAAACGGCCTGATAATCCTGCACTGACATATCCTTCCTGTCCAGCACCCATTCAGCCATAGCGCCTATGAGTTCATAACAATTAGTTTTGGGTAAGTTCTTCTCCTCACTCACAAATTTTGTTAAAGCCCACTTACGTTTGCGGTGACGCGAGGCACTACAGCTGGATGAGCTGCTGGACCTGGTTCCCCTACATTTTCTTCTCCTTTCCCTAGGCCTCCTGCATCTTGTTGATGTTCCCCTGTCATCATCCCGCGACAGACTCCTTACGCACCTCGTTAGTTATCCGTCGTTCCCGCGCTTGCTTTAACTTCTTTTTTTTCTCCAACAGGCTAGCAACTTCCTCCTCTAACTCCAGCTCTTCAATTTCCTTTTGTGTGTCTCGCTTCTTTTCTGCCAGTGACATTTTGGACAGATCACTGCTGGAGTCTGATATCACCGGTTTTCTCTCATGATTCACCTTAGCTCCGGTACCACTCCTAGTCTTTCTCTTTACCGGTGTGTGTGTATCTGTGTGTGTGTATATGTGTGTGTCTATGTGTGTGTGACTCTGTCTATGTGTGTCTCTATCTGTGTGTATGTGTCTCGGTGTGTGTCTCTGTGTGTGTCTCTGTGTTTCTGTGTTTCTGTGTGTGTATGTGTGTGTCTGTTTGTGTCTCTGTGTGTCTGCAACAGAGACACAAAGACACAGAGACACACACAGACAGACACATAGACACAGAGACACAGATACAGACACATAGACACACACAGAGACACAGAGACAGACACATAGACACAGAGACACACACACAGACACAGAGACACACACAGACAAGCATACAGAGACACACACATACACAGAGACACACACAGAGACACACACACATAGACACAGAGATACACACACATAGACACAGGGACACACTGATACACACAGAGACACACACACAGCAACAGAGACACAAAGACACACATACACACACAGACACACACAGAGACAAATATACACACACATATACACAGATACACACACAGACACAGATACACACACATAGACACACACAGAGACAGAGACACAACACAGAGACACACACAGAGAGACACACACAGAGAGACACACACACATACACACACATACACGCACAGAGACAAAGAGACAAAGAAACATGCACATACACATATACACACATATACACACACACAGACACACACACACATACACACACATACACATATACACACACAGAGATACACATACAGACACAGAGACACACCACAGAGACACACACACAGACACACCCAGACACACACATACAGAGACACACACAAACACACCCACACACAGACACACACAGAGACACACACACAGACACAGATACACAGAGACACACACACATACACACACAGAACACAGAGATACACACACAGACACAGAGACACACACATACACCCACACAGCAACAGAGACACAAAGACACAGAGACACAAATACACAGAGACACAGACACACACATATACACAACACAGAGACACAGACACAGACACACACACAGACACATATACACATACAGAGACACACACACAGACACACACATACACACACAGAGACAAAGAGACACACACAGAGACACATACACACACAGATACACACAGAGACACATAGACACAACACAGAGACACACAAACACAAACACACACAGACACAGATACACACACACAGACACACCCACATACACAGAGACACACACAGACACAGAGATACACACACAGAGACACACACATAGACACACACATATATACACATATACACACACAGAGAGACACAGAGACACACACAGAGACACAGAGACACACACACAGACACCCACATAGACACACACAGACACCCACATAGACACACATACAGCTGCTATGGAGAGAGAAGCGACGACAGCTTAATGACAAAGACGACACTTTAACGACAAAGACAACACCGTATCGACACTGTACCGACACCATAGCGACACCGTATCGACAGCCGAGCCACATCGGCTGTCGTCGGCTGTCGTCAAAGTTTTTCAACATGTCCAAAAAGCCGACGACAACCCGGCGACAGTCGAGAAACTGGAGGTGTCGTGGCGACACCTACACGACAATGAGGCGACAGCCGAGCGACACCCGACGACACTCGACGACAGACCGGAAGTCGCTGGGCACTGGTGTGGTGTGTGACCCGTGCTCAGCCATGTCGTTATGTAGCAGTCACACTACGATGACAAGGGGGTGACGACAGCCCAGCGACTTGGATTGTGTGAAAACCCGACGACATATGCAAATTCGGGCCAAGTTGGACGACAATCGGACGACATCCGGACGACAGCCCGATAACATCGGGACGACAGACGGGATGACAGCGGGACGACAGTGTCTGTGTGTGTGTCTGTGTGTGTGACTCTGTGTCTCTGCGTGTGTCTCTATGTGTGTGTCTGTGTCTCTGTGTCTCTGTGTGTGTCTCTCTGTGTGTCTGTGTGTGTGACTCTGTGTCTATGCGTGTGTCTCTATGTGTGTATGTGCCTCTGTGTATGTGTGTGTCTCTGTGTGTGTCTCTGTGTGTGTGTCTCTGTGTTTCTGTGTGTGTGTCTCTGTGTGTGTATCTATGTGTGTGTCTCTGTGTGTGTGACTCTGTCTCTGTGTGTCTCTATGTGTGTGTATGTGTCTGTGTGTGTGTGTCTTTATGTGTGTGTCTGTGAATCTGTGTCTCTGTGTGTGTCTCATTGTGTGTGTCTGTGTCTCTGTCTCTGTGTGTGTCTCTGTGTGTGTCGCTGTGTTTCTGTGTGTGTCTGTGTGTGTGTATCTGTGTGTGTATGTGTGTGTGTCTATGTGTGTGACTCTGTCTATGTGTGTCTATATGTGTGTATGTGTCTCTGTGTGTGTCTGTGTGTGTCTCTGTGTTTCTGTGTTTCTTTGTGTGTGTCTGTGTGTGTCTGTTTGTGTATCTGTGTGTCTGCAACAGAGACACAAAGACACAGAGACACACACACAGACAGACACATAGACACAGAGACACGCATACAGACACAGAGACACACACATATACACAGAGACACACACATAGACACAGAGACACACACACAGACACACACACACAGACAAGCACACAGAGACACACACACATAAACAGAGACACACACAGAGACACACATACATATACACAGAGATACACACACAGAGACACTGATACACACACAGAGACACACACACAGCAACAGAGACACAAAGACACACATACACACATACGCACACAGAGACAAAGATACACACATATACACAGAGACACACACAGACACAGATACACACACATAGACACACACAGACAGAGACACAACACAGAGACACACACAGAGATACACACACAGAGAGACACACAGACACACACAGAGACAAAGAGACAAATAAACACGCACATACACATATACACACATACACACAGACACACACATACACACACAGACACAGATACACACACAGAGACACACACAAAGACACATATACACAACACAGAGACACACACACAGACACACACACAGAGACACACACATACACACACACAGACACACACACATAGACACACATACAGACACAGAGACACAGAGACACACACACATACACACACCGAGACACACACACAGACACAGAGATACACACATACACCCACACATCAACAGAGACACAAAGACACAGCGACACAGAGACACAAATACACAGAGACACATACACACACAGATACACAACACAGAGACACAGACACAGACACACACACAAACACAGAGACACATACAGAGACACACACATACACACGCAGAGACAAAGAGACACACACAGAGACACAGAGACACATACACAGACACAGATACACACAGAGACACATAGACACAACACAGAGACACACACACACAAACACACACACAGACACATATACACACACAGAGACACACCCACATACACAGAGACACACACACAGACACAGAGATACACACACATACACACACATAGATACACAGATACACACACAGAGAGACACAGAGACACACACAGAGACACAGAGACACACACACACAGACACCCACATAGACACAGAGACACACATACAGCTGCTATGGAGAGAGAAGCGACGACAGCTTAACGACATAAGCCGTGTTCACACGGGCGATGTAAATCGATTCGTAGAAAGCGACTTGTATAGTTCGCCTCACATTTCTCGTGTGAACGAGCATCTGAGGCGGATTAAGGCTGATTCGATTCCTGTGGTCTAGATAATGTAAACCACCTAACGAGGTAGTTTACGTGAGGCGATTTCTGTGATTCGATTTATTTTGCCCGTGTGGACGCAACTGAGGCGGATTAAGCACCTCACACGCATGCGCAGTCGACCTTAGTTTGTTGACTTTCCAGTCGATCAAAAGCGCATATTATATAATTTAATTAATGAAACCGCTATCTATGCACAGATATTTTTTTCATCATTTATTTTTAGGGTTTCACTGCCCAGCTGAAGTTTTGACCGTTCCAAACCAATACGATTCAATCCATACATATCTAGGTCGAACCCACACTCTCTCGGCCGACGTCGACAAACCCAAACTGGCGCTGGTTAGTCTGGACTTGCTCATGCGCAGATTTAGATTTCCGGCCCAAGTACTGCCCGTGTGAACGGGCCGCTAATTCGCCTCACCTGATTCGATTTGTCTGATTCGCCTCACATTTTGCCCGTGTGAACACGGCTAAAGACGACACCTTAACGACAAAGACAACACCATATCGACACTGTACCGACAACATAGCGACACTGTATCGACAGCCGAGCGACATCGGCTGTCGTTGGCTGTCGTCAAAGTTTTTCAACATGTCCAAAAAGCCGACGACAACCCGGCGACAGTCGAGAAACTGGAGGTGTCGCGGCGACACCTCCACGACAATGAGCCGACAGCCGAGCGACACCCGACGACACTCGACGACAGACCGGAAGTCGCTGGGCTGTCGTCGCCCCTTGTCGTCGTAGTGTGACTGCAACATGACCGTATAAATTTAATATACTGTTTTTGGTAAAGATGGGCAGAGTCGAGAGTCTGGCGAGGTGGGCATGAAGAGGGCGACCACCCCCGAGGGCAGGCGACGCATAGGCCATCGACAGCGGCCACCTCGAGCTGCGTGTAGCCTACAATTAGAGGCCCGGGTTGTAGGGGAAGTCGTCGTGGCAGGGGTAGAGGTAGGCAAGCCCGAGGCGCGCGACCTCGGTCCGGGCCACGTGTGCCCATGGCCCGACGAGGTGGGCGCGGCTGAGGCCGTCGGCGAGGATGAGGTTGGCACCGGGCTTGTGAAGAATGGTGAGGGTGAAACAGCCCTCATCCACCATGAGCCAGAGCTCATGGGCTCAGGTCCCAAGGGTGCGGTCGCAGGCACACCCCGACTCCAGGGAGGTGGCGGATGCCATGTTATCGGTGTTGATGACAACCGTGGCCCCTGCGACATCATCTGGGAGGAGGGTGCGGAGGGCCATGACCAGGTTGATCACCTCCAGCTCGTGGATGGTGGGGAAGCACCCGTCAGGGAGTAGGCCCCGCTGCCGGTGAGGCAGGAGTCGCACTCAATGATGAGGCGGCGGGTCTCAGGTGCACGGAGGAGGTGGAGGCCATTGGAGGCGCGTCCATAGGCCACGAACCACCTGAGATCGCGGAGGGCCTCCTCCCCGAAGCAGCTGCGCAGTGCTGCGAGGAGCCAGCCCATACACTTCCTTGTGGGGAGGACACAGCTTCCAACATGGTTAAGGCGGCCGAGGAAACTCTGGAGCTCACGGTGCCCGAGGGTCGGGCGGGCGATCCGGGCCTCGCAGTCAGCTACCAGATCCTCAACCTTTTCGGGGGCGATCTGGATGGTCATCGCCTCACTGTCGCTGGTGAAACCGAGCCAAGTGAGGTGGACCGCGGACCATAGGATGGTGGCACTCCCCCACGGCGACCTCCAGGCCGAGGGCTGACGAGGGCAGGCCCTCAGGTAGGTGAGCTCGCACCTGACAAAGTCGTCAACATAGACGAGGGTATGGAAGCCCTCGCGATGGAGGATCCAGGCGACGGCCGAGGTGACCTGGACGCAGGCCTCGCCGGAGGAGCGGCAGCCAAAGGGGAGGGCAAGGTCAACATAGGTGGCACCATCGAGGGTTATGCCATAGAGAGGGCAGGAGAAGGGGTCGGCCCGGAGCTGGCGGTAGGCCTGGGATATGTCTGCAGTCCAGGTGTAGGCCCCGGTCCCCTCCCGGACTAGGCGGCGGCCAACGTCGGCGACGCCTGTCGGCATGGGGCTTCCCGAAATACTCCCGGTGCGGGATGCCGGCATTGACACTGCCCCCAGGCGGGTAGGATAGGTCGACAATGACCCGCCTCTTCCCGTGGTCGGACTTGGGGCAGGTCATCATGGGCGAGACCTGGGCCCAGGGGGTGAAGGGGGGAACGTGGAAGGGGCCGGTGAGGGCGCCATGGGCCAGCTCACTATGGATGAAATCCCGGAGGTGGGGCTCGTAGTCTCGGGCTTCCCGGTGGTTGGTGTAGGTGGGGCGGAGAGGGGTGTCTGCAGAGTAGGTGGAGGGGAAGCCAAACTCCAGGAGGTCGACCAGATCGCGGTCATGGTAGTCCTGGAGCCGGCTACGCTATGCGGGGATGTGGAGGCCTGATTGGAGGGGGATGTGGGCGGCCAAAAAGTTAGGGAGGCCCGCATCCCGGAGGGCGGTGTAGGCCCAAGAGAAGACGGGGTAGCATGCCCGGGCATCGCCGGCGAGGTGGGGCCATATGGAGAGGAGGGTGGGGCGGTAGTCGTGGGGGTGGGGCCACAGAAGGGGGTGCCGGGGAGGGTATCCTGTATGTCAGGATCGACGACGTCGGCGACGGGCTCGCCTAAGTCGCCGAGGGGGGCGCGGGTGGGGGCTGGGTGGGGGGGCAGGGGAGGAGGTGCGGTGTCGCCGGCCTACGGGCCGCGGCGGCCCCGGCGAGCACGGGTGTCGGAGGGCGGGGCGTTTCCCGGGTGCGTTTGGTAAAGCAGACCACCTCGCTATGCACCGTCAGAATGCGCCGAACGTTGGCGCAATAGGCGCATGAGTGGCACCACCGGGCGCCCTGCTCGACGTGCGCCTCGCCGGCTGGGGCGAGGTCGCACGAGGCGGGGTCACGGTTCCAGGCCGGGCAGGGCACACCATAGACCTCCCGGGTGTAGGGGGTCAGGGGGTCAGCCTGGGAGGAGTGGGGTTGGGCGATGGCCATGGGGCATCGATGCAGACGTGTTAATCGCCATGGGATCGTGCCATCCATCTGGGAGCCTACCGTCCGCTATCCTGGTGAAAACCGTCTCGGAATTCCTCCAGACGGTAGGCCAGGGATGCGTGAGGCAGTCTCGCAGTAGGGTGAGGTTGTGGTATACGAGCCCGGGAATGGAGTCTGAGGGGAAGGAGGGGTGGGCCTCGAGCATGTGGAGGGCGAGGCTATGCTCCTCCATGGTCGCCTCCCCGTTCTTGAGAGCTTTCCCCTCGGGCCCCCTCTCGATCATATCGTGGGGGAAGATATAACTGGCGGGAATACCTTTACGGCGTCCGGTGTAGTGTGTGAAAATGTGGAAACTGTGTGATTACATGTAGGCATGTCTGCATAGGCTGTGGGATAAATGGCAGACAAGGCATCAGTGCTTGAATTCCCAGGCTTTGCCATGACAGGAAATGGTGTAGCATTACTCTTTAATTAAAACTTCATAATCTGGTGAAAGCATATAGTTTTCTAGACTAAAACATTCTTCTGGATTTGATGGCCTGCTCTATGCTGCAATGTGTAACGAAATAGGCAAGCAGGGGTGTATACAGGGGTCAAATTAACGATAAAGAATAATGAAAATGTGTGGCAACTGAGAGCAATGTTTTAGGTATAACCGATATGTGGACAGTAATTTATGCATGGCAACATATATATCCCCAAAAGATTTCATTGTTTTTTTGTGTATCTGTCGGGGTGTGGGCCTCTGGGTGTGGGTGGGTGTGGGTGTGGGTGTGTGGGTGGGTGTGGGTGTGTGTGGGGGGTGTGGGTGGGGTGAGGGTGGCTGTGTGTGTGGGTGTGGGTGTGTGTGTGTGTGGGTGTGTGTGTGGGTGTGGGTGTGGGTATGGGTGTGTGTGGGGGTAGGGGTGTGTGGGTGTGGAGGTGGGTGTGGGTGTGGGTATGGGTGGGAGTGGGTGTGGGTGTGGGTTTTGGGTGTGGTATGTGGATGGTGTGGGGTGGGGCTGGGGGGGTGTGTGTGTGTGGTGGGTGTGTGGGTGTGGGTGGGGTGTGGGTGGGGTGTGGTGTGGGTGGGTGTGCGTGTGGATGTGTGTGTGGGTGGGTGTGGGTGGGTGTGGGTGTGGGTGGATGTGGGTGGGTGTGGGTGGGTGTGGATGTGGGTGGGTGTGGGTGTGGGTGTGGGTGTGGGTGTGGGTGTGGATGTGTGTGGGTGCGGTGAGGTGTGGGTGTGGGTGTGGGTGGATGTGGGTGGATGTGGGTGGATGTGGGTGGGTGTGGGTGTGGGTGTGGGTGTGGATGTGTGTGGGTGCGGGTGTGGTGTGGGTGTGGGTGTGGGTGGATGTGGGTGAATGTGGGTGGGCGTGGGTGTGTGGGTGTGGGTGTGGGTGTGGGTATGGGTGTGGGTGTGGGTGTGGGTGTGGATGTGTGTGGGTGCGGGTGTGGTGTGGGTGTGGATGTGGGTGTGGGTGTGGGTGTGGGTATGGGTGTGGGTGGGGCTTATGCCTCCCGTGCCCATCCCTAAATCTGCAACTGGTAAACATAGCCTATGTTCTACATTTCTGTTTACACAAAGGTGCATAATTAGATTAAAGCATCACATTTTGAACATCAAAACACTTAGCAAAATTTGATCCTGCATATTCAACATAGATACCAAGACGTATTAAGCATCTGCTTTTGCATAGAAGAAAATAGAAAGTCAACATCATAACACCTTGTTAATGCTGACGTCTATGGTGGTCTGCAATTGGATGTGCATGCCACATTTAATTTGGCATGATTTGGCTTCAAATAACTCCATTTATAATAATGGTTACTCCAAACCTAAGTAACATTTCTCCAATAAACGAATATCACCTGCATTTCTGCTGTGTCATTATTTTACTTAATCGACAAACTTAAAGTTTTTATTTTTGTAAATGAATACATACCCCATATCCCCTACCCCTACCTCCGTCTATACCCCATATATCTGGTGGATTGCATTATTAGGTTCAGCTGGATCACCCAGGTTCAGCTGGATGACTCAATTAAAACGCAATTAGCACCATGTCAACACACTATTTGGACCAAAGAGTGCAAATATCAATGCATCATACTTACCCACATCACATCTCTAATTGACAGGGAAGCAGACAATAGCCCTATGTTGTGAACAGGCGGGCGGATGGGTGTATGGGTGGGTGTGGGTGTGAGTGTGGGTGTGGGTGTGGGCGTGGGTATGGGTGTGTGGGTGTGGCTGGGGGTGGGGGTGAGTGTGAGTGTGGGTGTGGGTGTGGGTGTGGTTGTGGGTGTGGGTGTGGGTTCAGGTGTGGGCATGGGTGTGGGGGTGGGGGTGGTTTGGGTGTGGGGGTGGGTTTGGATGTCGATGTGGTATGGGGGTGAGGGTGGTGTGGGGGTGGATATGGGAATGAGGGTGGTGTAGGGGTGGGGGTGGATGTGGGTGTGTGGGATGCTTGTGTGGGTGGGGATGGGGATGGGTGTTGGTGTTGGTAAGGTTGGGTGTGGGTTTGGGTGTGGGTGTGAATGTTGGTGTTGGTATGGTTGGGTGTGGGTGTGGGTGTGTGGATTTGGGTGTGGGTGTGAATGTTGGTATTGGTATGGTTGGGTGTGGGTGTGTGGATTTGGGTGTGGGTGTGGGGTGGTGATGGGGTGAGGGTGGTGTAGTGGGGGGGTGGATATTGAGATGAGGGTGAGGTGGGGATGGGTGTGGCGGTGTGGGTTGGGTGATGGGGTGAGGGTGTGGGTGGGGGTGGGGGTGGGGTCCGGGTGAGGGTGGGGTGGGTATGGGGGTGAGGGTGATGTGGGGATAGGTGTGGGGATGGGGGTAGCAGTGGCAGTTGGGGGTTGGGGTGAGGATGAGGTGTGGGGGTGGGGATGGGGGGGAATGGGGGGAAGGGGGGATCCACTGACCTGCGGGGACAGAATTTATGTGTGTGTGTTGTGTAATTTGGTGTTGTCTGCAATTAACTTGAGCAGATGCATGACGTACTCGTAAATTCATAGCTAATTAACATGCAATTATCATATCGCGCTCTTTCACAGCCTCAAGCTATGTCATGCCAAATGACATCACACTATAAGTGTCAGTGACATTGTGAGTCTGTGTTTTGTTACTGCTGTTGACTGGAACAAGCATAGAGAAGCCCAAATAACAACGTTGACGACAATATTCAATAACATACTATCCTAGCAATTATTTGTTACCATTTTTCAGTATAGCTTGTCTCATTCATGTGTTTACTCCAATATCATTCCCTATGGTAAGACTAAGACTAAGAGTGCCGGCTGGCTTTCCGTGTGGGAAGTCATGGGTTCGAGTACCGACCGAGTCAAACCAATAACTTATAAAATTGGTACTTGTCGCTACCTAGCCTGATGCTCTGCTTTAATAGGATATCACAGGGACTGGTTTGCTCAGTATAATTATAATGTGACTGAGTGGGATATTGGGTCACAATGCCAGCAAGTCGGTACCCATCCTTAGATTTTGCTAGGTCATAAAACACCAACCACCAACATTTTGTGTGGTGAGTGAGTGATTGTTTATATATACATATATATTATATATAAATGTACTTGATATATGAAGAGTTCATGCGCAAAACCATGTAAACGCCAATCCAAATATGAAGCCTAAATAAACGATGTTTACATGAAAATAATTTGAAAGCTTAATAATTACACTTCTCATATGATCACATGGTTATGGAGCAATGAACAAAAGAGTTAGGAATATAACATTAAAAAATCCTTTTTGAAGGTTTGATGCCAATGTTTATCTTCATTTTTGGATTGGCTTTTACATGGTTTTGCACCTGAACTCTTCATATATAGACACACAAACATATAGTTTTGAAAGTGAGCGGAGTGAGAGTTAGCTCACGGTATAGGAGGTGGGGGGTTTAGAGAATTCCCACTCCACAGCGAATAACATTTGTAACATAGCAGTGAATATATGGAGACTGCTTCCTAACAGGTAGTTTCCTTTTATAGTGGTTACAGCACATTGTAAAAATATGCGGATTTTCGGTTTAGAATAATATACGAGTAGAGAGCATTATTTTCTTGGGCGATGGAGTGGGGACAAGGTAATGTAATCTAATAGCAAGGATGCCCCACTCCCATTATGACAGGATATAAACTATGTGAAATATATGTGCATGCGGAAGCCTAACATTAATGAAGAGAGGTCGTATATCAGAAGCAGTTCAAGGTTGAAGAAATGTCCCTCTCTGTATTCACAAAGAATGCAATTGGAGAAAAAGGACATTTTAGTATTTATATATATTTGTAACTGTTTGCGACTATCTGTCACCAGGGTGCCGAATGGCCCAGCACACCAGCCTAATCAACATATACACTGACGCGCAGCCTGCAGCTGGAATGAGTCACCACCACTCCAATGGGGTGGTGCTGCCTTCCCCGGCTGTGGGGGGGTGTCTTGATTGCCGGGTTGTGGGATGGCCAGTCCCTCTCTTCCCCCAGGGCCTCTGACCACACTAGCAGCACTAAATTATTAATTATGCAGACCGATGCTCCAGTCACACTGGACAGCGGCACTCTACTCCTGGCTCTTGAGTGAGACAGACCTACTCTTGAGCAGGACCCCCAGACACTCTCTCTGATGCTAGCAAAATTCACATATCCAAATTGAGTGTGTGCAACAACCCTGGTGTAATGTATTGTAGTTATCCGAACACCCCCACAGCAAGACTGTATGACGTCACCAGTGAATGTTCTGAATAAAGCTAGTTACGTTACAAGAACTCACAGCGTCCACACATACATTACACCTGGGGCTCTGGTTCCATGGGCTGTAAGGCACTGATTTTGATACTGACTATAGAGACCAATGAGCTGCTGTGTGGGCAGAATAGGAGGGCCCATTAGTTACAGCATTTGCAAAGTACTGTGAGGGTAAGACAAATATAACAGTGGTCAGATATGAATTTAACTCGTTCAACCAAACTACGGAAAATATGGACTCATACATTCGCGAATTAAAACATCGAGTACAGTTCTGTTGTTACGAACAGTTGGAGGATTCGCTGTTATGTGATCGATTAGTTTGTGGTGTTAAAGATAACGAACTCAGGAATAAACTACTGCAAGCACCTAAATTAACATTGGAACAATGTGTGCAGTTATGTAGGTTGAGCGAAAACAAATCAGCACAAGTACAGATGTCTTCGAATATTCAAGTGGATGCAGTATCCAATGGATACGGACGACGCAATGACCTGGGGACCAGGTTATCTCCATGGAGACAAGCTACAACAAGTCGATATCAACAAGGCCGCAAGATGACAGCGAACAGATGCGGTCGTTGTGGATATAATCACCGAGAAGGAAACTGCCCGGCGAGAGGGAAGGAGTGCATCGGATGTAGACGTGTTGGTCATTTTGTGAAAATGTGCCATCTTCAAAAAGGACAACAGCGAGATGCACCAGTATATGAAATTAATATGGATTCTGAGAAAGAAAGTGGACACACCTTACACAACGATTTCTGTGACCTGGATATCGATCAACGACAAGACGATGACGGGTATGATTTGTTTGTCGGGTCGATACACCAATCTGAAGCTGACAACAAAGAATTGTGGTATGTTGTATTTAATATAGGTAATATAGAGGTCTCATTAAAATTAGACACTGGATCCGAGGCAAATATTTTGCCATTAGACGTTTACAAGACCTTAACAGGTGCTGAGTTGATGGCGTCAACTTGTCAACTAATCACATACGGTGGACATAGGATTAAGCCTACAGGACAATTGACCTTGAATATTCATGGTCAGAATCTACGCTTCCAAGTGACAGATGCCGGCACTGCAATATTAGGCAAGCAAGCCTGTGTTCAGTTAGGTCTCTTGGCGAGACTGGACACTTTAAGTGAAGTGACATCTAATGACGCGGACAAGATGGTAATAAAATATTCTGACGTTTTTGAGGGTTTAGGGTTAATTAAGGTCAATGCTAAAATTTATATTGATAAAAATGTCGCTCCTGTCATTGATCCTCCACGTAGAATACCATTAGCCATTACTGATGACATACAAAATGAATTAAAACGTATGGTAAAATTAGGGGTCATGGTCAAACAGGAAGAACCAACCCCCTGGGTAAATTCGATTACTATAGTCCGTAAACCGGGGAAACTAAGAATTTGCCTAGATCCAACTAAGCTAAATAAAGCCATTTTAAGGGGCCCATACCCTGTCAAAACCATCGAAGAGGTAGTAGCTCATTTACATGGAGCCCGGTATTTTTCTGTCTTAGACGCGAACAGCGGTTATTGGCAGATTCAATTGGATAAGGAAAGTTCTGAGCTCTGCACATTTAATACACCTTGGGGTAGATACCGTTACACAAGATTACCATTTGGCATAAAGACTGCAGGAGACATTTTTATAGAAGAAATGAATGACCTGTTGAAAGGACTACCTGGGGTACATGTCATCTCGGATGATATTTTGGTGCATGGTTTTACAGAACAGGAACATAACATAAGATTAGAGGCGGTGTTAAGCCAAGCAAGAAAAGTTCATTTGAAACTAAATCCTAAAAGTCTAAAATTTTCAAAACAAGTGTTAATTATGTCGGACATTTAATCACCCCAGACGGCCTCAGACCTAACAATGACAGAATACAAGCAATTATTGACATGCCAAGTCCCACTGATAAACAAGGCATACACCAATTTTTAGGCATGGTAGGATATGTGAGCAAGTTTATTCCTAATATGGCTAACGTAACTAAACCTCTAAGAACAGTAATCCAAAAGAATGTCTCATGGCACTGGGAGATAGAACAAGAAAATGCTTTCAAAGAATTAAAAACATTATTAACTAAGGCCCCAATCTTGCAGTATTTTGATAGTAAAAAAAAGGTTGTAGTCCAAGTAGATGCCTCCAAGTATGGCTTAGGAGCTACTTTATTCCAGAATGAATTACCTGTATCGATGGTGTCAAAAGCGTTAGATCAATCGCAAGTGAACTATGCAGTTATTGAAAAGGACTTATTGGTCATCTGTTTTGGTTGCAAGAAATTCCACGATTTTATTTATGGCAATGAGGTAACTGTTCACACTGACCATAAACCCCTAGTTGCAATCATGCTCAAGCCGATACATGAACTATCGGCAAGAATGCAACGTATGCGTATGCGGCTCCAAAACTATAATATCACAGTCTCGTATCTGAAAGGATCAAATTTGTTTTTTGCAGATACATTGTCGAGGGCACATACCTCCAGTATAGCCCCTAGTGATTTGTACGACCGTGACATTTCGGTTGGGGCTATAGACATGGGTATGGATATAGTTCAACGTATAAGGGAGGCCACCAAAGTAGATCGGACGCTCACCGCAGTGAAAGCCCTAACGTTGGATGGATGGCCAGATAACAACCAGCATCTTCCTAGTGCAGTAAAACCGTATTACACCTTTAGATATGAAATAACATGGATAGATGAATTACTGATGAAAGGCACACAAATCGTAATACCTAAATCGTTACAGGCCGATATACTGGACAAGCTGCACGAATCGCACCTTGGTGTAGTAAAGTGCAAGCAGCTCGCCAGAGATAATGTTTTTTGGCCAGGGGTCAGTGGCCAATTAGAGGACAAAATATCCAGATGTGAGATATGCCAGGAATTTCGAAATTTCCCACCAAAAGAGCCATTAGTAAGCCATGATATTTTGGATATACCATTTCATAAAATTGGAGTAGACTTGTTTCATGTAAATGATAGAAATTACATTTTAATTGTTGATTATTATTCAAAATTTCCTGATTTCATAGAATTACATCAGACGTCTACTACCGCAGTTATTGAGGCTTTGAAACAAATGTTCGCCCGTTTTGGTATACCCAAATTTATAGTATCGGACAATGGTCCGCAGTTCACGAGTCTAGAATTTCAGAAATTTGCATCGTTCTACCATTTTACGTCCCTGTACTCAAGTCCCATGCATGCTCAGAGTAATGGACAAATTGAACGTTATGTTCAAACGGTTAAAAATATCATAAAAAAATGTGTAAGGGACGGTAGGGATATACAAATTGCCATACTGAATTACAGGAATACGACATTAAATGGAAACACAAAAAGTTTACTTTGACAAACATGCCGGTCAGGTTCAACACCCTCTAGTTAAGGGTGATCAAGTGCGATATAAGGACCATCATGGTGACTGGAAAAAAGGGGCCATTTTGAGTACCAATGTAAACACTCCTCGTGATTACCACGTATTAAATGACCGTGAACATGTAATAAGACGTAACAGGAGATTTCTGTTTAAATGTCCTAATAAACATGAACTTAAAGGTTCCAAAGTTGAATCATCAATTTCAGTTAACAAATCGCATAACACAAACACACATGTAACATATACTACACGTTCTGGTAGATTAAGTCGTAAACCAAATCGTTACGGTTACAACGTGATTTAATTGTACCTCATCAGACTTCATAATGTTCCCGAGAACTTAGTATATTTAAGTAGGTCATGTGTCTCATGTGACACATCCAGTAAATTTATGACCAGGGGTTTGAACATGTATCCTGGTAGGTTGCCATTGCATCTTTGTAAAATATGTGTCAATCAAAAACGGTACCTTGTATCATCAATATAAGAAGCAGCATCACATGTCAAAGGATGACAAATGACTTTTACATGGTTCATATGAACATTTGTTGGCTGATATATGCACACTTGGACTTTCGATATTTGTGTGCTAACCATGTAGCATGTATTTCGGATTTATTTTCAAGACACAAGTACCTTTGTTAGTCGTAAAGGGGAGGATAGGATAAGGAATTCCAGTCTAGGTGATAAGGTTTGATCAGTCGGAAATAAAAGAAACTGTATAGATATAAGTCAATACTAAAAAGAAATAACATACCAACATGAGAACACATGAGATATAAGTATTAGATATAAGTACTAGATATATGTTTTACTTAAGTGAAAGGGGAGGATGTAATGTATTGTAGTTATCCGAACACCCCCACAGCAAGACTGTATGACATCACCAGTGAATGTTCTGAATAAAGCTAGTTACGTTACAAGAACTCACAGCGTCCACACATACATTACACCTGGGGCTCTGGTTCCATGGGCTGTAAGGCACTGGTTTTGATACTGACTATAGAGACCAATGAGCTGCTGTGTGGGCAGAATAGGAGGGGTTAGGGTGGTAGGTCACTGATAGGTGAGCAGGAGTTGATGCCAATAAAGTACAACATCCTCACTCTCTATCTTGTGACTTGTCTTCCTTTCTTCTTTAGGTATGTTTAATGTGTTAGTAGTCTGGGTTTGAATAACAGCATCACAGGTGATATGAAGGGGAAGAGTTTTGTCGTCTCATGGGGTGCTCACCGTGGCCGAGCACCTTCGTGTTTCTATAATTGGCGACCACAACGATTGTCTGAAGTTCAGACAGATGACAGAAGAACTCAGTGATGGCGATGGCGATGACAGACACACCAGTGAGGATGGGAGATTCGGCCGTGAGGACGACGGACACGCCTGTGATGACGCGAGAATGCCGTGAGGACGACAGACATGCCCATGAGACGTGCTGCGGTGACAACAAACATCGCGGACGAACATCGCGGACGAACATCGCCGAGGTCCGGGTAGGGTTCAGTTTTGTTGTATCGCTTGTTTTGGGTGCTGGGGCGCCGAGACGGGGTGAGACACTGTTGTACCGCTATCTGTAACTAATTTAGGAGTTGTATGTGTGGATGTATATATGTGTGTGTATATATATTGTGATATATATATAAATCTATGTCAAACAAAGGTCCAGATAAGGAGGAGCAGTCTGCACAAATACACGGTATACACACTGCCTGCACTCACACAATACATAATGCAAATCTACTGTACATGTGGGTCGAGTGTTTGGTGTGTGTGTATAGTGGGTGAAAAACTAAGGGAGATAAATTAAAGTGATACAAGGTAGCTAGTAAATAGGAGTGGCGAGGGGGCAGTGACTAATAGAATATTAGTAGTCACACTCCTTTGACTAGGCTATAAGGAGGGTACCCAGCAATAACACGACCCACTGACTGCATCAACAACCCACAGGGGTCTGTCTGTCTGTGTAGGTGTGGAGTTGAGCTGAGAGAGTGCACGCGGCAAGCACACCACCCACCGCCGTATAAAGGACTGTTTGTGTGGGTGTGGGTGTGTGGGGAGGTCGCATGGGGCATGGCGCGCACCCACCGTGTGTGTGTGTATGTGTGTGTGGGGGGGTGAGCTGGGGGGCTGCGACCACCAGTCACGCCATGCACTGTTTATATCCAGCCAACAGTGATACTGGGTCAGGAAGTTAAAGGTGCATAGTCCAATAGTTTGGAGTCGTGTCATTTCAGAGAGTAGGTCCTGTTAAATAGGCTTGGTATTCCATTTCAGTGGACGACCAAGGTTTGGTAAGGACACAGGTATCTAACTTACATAGGCAAAAATCAGACTAGAACAGTGTGTTGGTTTTGAGAATTGTGTGGTTTCAATAGGGTATGCGGCTTTAACGTATTGGGGGCTGTACCCACCAGGTGCCATATGAATGGGGCGGTAATAGCGAGCCAAACCGCAGGTAGCGCAGGATTTCTGGTTTAGCGGGGACAATCTTCGATGCATGGAGCAGTGATAGGCAAACACCGGACGTCTAAAGTCGGAGAATTTAACCCCAGCCCACAGCAGGTTTAAAGCGGTGCTAGTGTTAGGTTAGTGGCAGCACGATGGAGTTGTTCATATATCGCAGATACTTCGACGAATATGATGACCACAAGATATTCAAGAAGTATTGATTCCGGCGACATGACATTTTAGCGCTCACTGACTCTGTGGCACAGGAAATCGATCTGCCCAACCGGCTTGGATCCCTCCCCCCCCCCCCTGCTGCAGTTAGGGAAAATTCTGTTATTTCAACCATTGAAGCGATCATAACTATTTATTACTATTTCAAATCATTTAAATACAAAAGCTCCACATTTCTTGACAACACTATTGATCACAATGTTGACACTGACAAAGTGGCTGTTTACTGCTACAGTGGCATCAGTGGTAGTTGCTGGTAGTTGCTGGTAGATCATTGATAAACAATGTACATGTTCAGAAATTGTGGAGATAAAATTTCACATGATTCTTCTCATGTGGTTATATTTATGCAGGTTGGATGGGTTGTGTGTTGATATAAGCATACCGTACGTTAATAACAGCAAAAGGCGATTTCTTTATCTCCCCCGTTCTCGTCGATTTTATTAATCAATGTCATGTAGTTGGCCTTAGTGTTACTTTGTGTTCAAAATTAGTTGTTGCCAAGCACGTTATTCTATAAATTCTCTCATATTTTAAACAACTTACTTTGATGTACACTTTGATTAGGATCTTAGACTTTCAGAAATGTCTGCAAAACACGGTCTCTCATTTAAACATACTTTCCTTTCTTATACCACCTAATTAATTATAATGTATCGTAATTGCTCATTTCTTGCACATATCTACTTCCAGGTTATGATCGCTCTGCGATTCTATGCGTCGGGCACTTTCCAGGATGTCTGCGGGGAATTGATTGGCGTGGACCAGTCGACCGTCTCAAGGACTATCCCTCATGTGACTGAAGCACTGTTACTGCAACTCCCCCAAACGGTGAAATTGCCAAGCCAGGAAGGTGCTGAACGCACCAAGCATAAAATCTTCACCAACTTTGGGTTCCCCAATGTGTTTGGGTGGATTGACGGAACCCAGATCCGCATCCAGTCACCCGGGGAGTATGAGCATGAGTTTGTTAATCGAAAACACTACCACTCCATCAATGTGCAGGTACATGTTATTCTACATATCTGTTTTGTCTACTCCCTATATTAGAAATTTCATGGCTTTAATATGTTAAACTTTTCTGTTAGGTATATTCCCTAAGTTAACTAGCGACATCTATCTAAGCCTTTCTATTTGTTTTGTTTGGTGTAAGCCACATGTTTTTTTTTCAATGACATCTATCTAAGCCTTTCCGGTTACATGTGTACCTAAATTGCCTCTATTTTATGGTAACTGCAGTACTTTATCAACTCATTGCTAACATCACCGATACCACAGTCGTCGACTTTGTGTTGTGTACTTTCTTTCATCCACCTCCCTCATTTTTTCCCCAGGTGATTTGTGATGCTGAGCTGCGCTTCATAAACTGCATCGTAAAATGGCCTGGCAGCGTTCATGATGCGCGTATACTCCGTGAATCGTACCTCTTCGAGGTGTTCGAGCGTGATGCGAAACCGGTCACGGGCCTGCTGCTGGGGGACAGTGGCTATATGCTGCGCGACTGGTTATTCACCCCTTTCCTGCAACCAGACTCACCACAACAGAGGGCATACAATATCAGCCACAAGCGAGCTAGGTTTATGGTGGAAATGTCGATAGGCTTGTTGAAACGCCGCTGGCACTGTCTGCGTCGGCTGCGGCTGGACCCAGTCAAAGCCTGCAGCATGATCACTGCTTGTGTGATTCTGCATAACAAAGCCAGAAGCCTCAACCTGGACGTGCCATCAGATTCGGACTCAGACAATGAGGATGACCCACACGGAGATGATGGAGATGAACCCTATGACCAGCGGCCCCACAACTACCGACAGTCAGAGAGGGTGCGTTCACAGGTTGGGAAAGCTGCGCGGCAGCGACTGGTCGAAAATTATTTCTGAAGGCGCCTGCAAAGCTAACTAATTTGTGCCTTATTCTGCGCTACCTACATTGCAACGTCCGTTTCCGTGAGGAAGTGATTAAACTAAATGTATAGTAAGTGTATCGCTATGTATGCTAATTATGATACCATGTAAAGACAATGAGGTACACAAAACGTGGATACACTTATGGGGGAAGTTTTATTTTGCTTTTCTGTCAGCCACCGATGCCCAACTCCCTCTCCAACTTTGCAATTTCCAGTAATTCCCACCGATTCTGGCTTTCTAGCAGGAGTGTCTGTGCCCTCTGGCCCTCACTCTGGTCTTCGATCAAACCCAGCTTGGCTTGGTTCTTCAGGAATCCTATTTCACGCAGTCGCATTAACGACGCACGCTCGTCGTTCGCGGAAGGCGCCTCTGTTTGTGGTGCCAGCCTCCTGCGTCTTCTCGAACGTGGGACCCTCAAAGTCACTGGGGTTGCGCTCACCGTGGAGGCCTCTGGAAAAAATTATTATATGTATGTTGCGAATATACTTTGAAGCAGATATGTAAAATATATATCCGCTCCGGGTCGCAAATCCGTGCTCGTTTTACTAATGGGTTGGTCGGCAACCATGTGGTGTGTAAGTACGTGGTGAAAATTAGTTTCTAGGTGGACACCCACATTGGTTTATGGGAAGGGAATGGATGAATAGGGGTGGGCTGCTAATAGTGCTGCCTGTGTCTATTTAGTATGACTAAATTTAACGGTGATTAAGTTTGGTGGGAATACTGATTTAAATGATAAATTGATTGATCGAGGAGGGGTCTTGTAATGTCTGTATCAGGTAAATGTGGCATAGCACATATATTATTTACCTGTTTCTACAGGACACAGCATGTTGGCTGAACTAGACGCAGGGCCTGTTGCCAAGGGCCGTGGTTGGGTAGGCCTTGTTGGGGGTGGCGTACAGGTGATGGGTGCCATTACGCTCTCCAGGTACGTGGTAGTCGCCTCCCCACAGTCGGGCTGGCTAAGCGTGAAGGAAGTGAGCAATGTCTCTTCTTCGCATTCAGGGACAGCCTCGCACCACCCTATCTCCACCTCAGTTTCCACTGGCAGTTCCATCTGCTGATCACAAGGCCCTGCAAAAATGCAACATAGGGATTTTTAGTCTGGACGTCATGTGTACTCTGCATCGACATGGCGGGCAGTGGGGGGTGGGGTAAGAGTAACAGTAGTTAGCTGCAGGGGCCTTTGGCCTCTATCTGCAACACACGAGTATGAAATACTACTAAAGAAATATCTATGTGTGCGATGTTAAAAATTTGGACGAACAAAATTGTTATTGGTGTATATAACATTGTATGACAAAATGTTCGGTGAAGTTGCGGTACAAATAGTGAAACATATGTTACATATGTTACAGCATATATCGGCAACAGGTGTGTAAGAAATACTACTATGGCCATATATGGGTCATTCTCAGAAACTGTATACCACTTGAGGTAACCCAAAAATATTCGCTGAAGTTGGTAAGCAATTTCGTACACATAGTGCACTATATGTACTTACTTGCAAAGCTGTCCGGAGAGGAGACTGCAATAGAGGTGGACAGAGTTAGGATCACCTAATAATTGATATTGCGATTGATGACAGCATTAAATGTTTTAATGAAGCCAAAAAGACGTGGGGAAATCTTTGCAGATAATTGTGTATGACTCACACTACATTGAGTCTTAAGAAAGAAGACGTGTGTTATTCTTGGCAGATAATAGTGCATACAAATAGTGCATACAAATAGTGCATGCAAATAGTGCATACAAATAGTGCATACAACAAACTTGCTATAATGTTTTAATTAAGACAGAAGACTTATGTTATTCTTTGATAATTTGCAGATAATTTGTAGATAATTGTGTATGACTCACAGTACATTGAGTCTTAAGAAAGAAGACGTGTGTTATTCTTGGCAGGTAATAGTGCATACAAAAAACTTGCTATAAGCACGGGTTCATTCATAAATGATATTGCAATTGAAATGGCATTAAATGTTTTAATTAAGAAAGAAGACTTGTGTTATTCTTTGCAGGTAATAGTGCATACCAAAAACTTGCAATAAGCGTGGGTTCATTCATAAATGATATTGCAATTGACATGGCATTAAATGTTTTAATTAAGAAAGAAGACTTGTGTTATTCTTTGCAGGTAATAGTACATACAAAAAACTTGCCATAAGCGCGGGTTCATTATTGTTACCGAGATACTCACCGGTGACCCCCTTGTAGAGGTTTGACTGCAACCCTATTATTTTTTGGACGCTCTCATCGTAGGGGAGTGGACGTGTGGGGGGCCCTCCTCCCGTCTCCATGGCCCTCCTCTGTCGGTTGAGGACCTCCGACTTCAGTCTTCCACTTTTCTTTCACCTCAGAGCGTGAGCGCCTAGCATTGCCACACGCGTTGATCGCGTCCACAACTCTGTCCCACGCAAGGTTTTTCTCTTGGAGGGTGATGGTATTGCTGAAAGCAGAGAACAAGATGCCCCTGCCCAGCATAACCTCGTCGAGCAGTACTTGGATCTCTAGGTCCCCGTAATTGGCCTTCCTTGGGAGCTTGGTGGCACAACCTGACACCTGAAAAGCCATAGTAGCAGAAGTATGTGTAGCACTGAGTCGTAGTGAAAGTTTGGCACGGAGTCGTAGTGAGTCGTTGTGAGTGGTAGTGACAGTCTGTCTCAAGTAGATGAACGGCGGGATGGCAGTGTCAGTATGAGACTTTTTGTCAATTACAGTTGACACTTGTTGTGGTTGACACTTGTCTCTGTCTGTTATCCTCTGTCTATGAGCAAGTATTAGTGGTAGTAGCTGTAATAGCGTTTCGGTTTGATGATTCTTGTGTATGTTAACGACACATGTGTCACGCTGTTCCAAACAGATTGACACGGCTAAAGTTGATTTATTTCACATTCAAGGACAAAGCGAGACAATAATAACCCCTGCGAAGCCGCAAATCGACAAAACAGCACCACAAATCAAACCGATACTTGCGACGCTGCGGCACCAGCGGAAATATTGTGAAACACGCGTGCTCGCTGGGACCATGCAGAGAGGGATTCCCCAACGGTATAAATAGATTCACGTTTAGCTATCACTCACCGTCTAGGCCACCACGCATACCGCATGAGACACTTCGCGACGCCCCTGATAACCGGAGGTAGCTACCCTGTGTTACAGGGTTAGCACCACAAGCCGCCAACACCGCCCCATGCATATGGCCCCAGTGAGTCGACCCACCCTGCCTGTGTGTGTGTGTGTGTGTGTAGGGATGCCGCACTCACCAGGGGCGCAACCACCGTATCCAGCGGGCCCGCAGGGGTCTGTGTGTGGGTGTAGGGGAGTAAGTAGGGGGTGTGTCAAGAGAGTGTGACCTGAGACGACCTATAGATCGGTGTTGTCGGTGTGTTTTTGGTCTTGTTGATACAGATTAATAATAGGGGGAGTTGTACGTTGGTACCTACATATATATATTGCGTTTTTGATATATATCGACATATAGAAGGGAGTGTACGATGGTACGTCGATGTATATTGTCTTTTTGATATATATCGACAGCTAGAAGGGAATGGTACGTTGGTGTATATTGCGTTTTTGATATATTTCGACAGATAGAAGGGAATGGTACGTCAGTACGTCGATATATGTTGCGTTTTTGATATATATCAACAGATAGAAGGGAGTGTACGTCGGTACATCGGTACATCAATGTATGTTGTGTTTTTTATATATATCAACAGATAGATGGGAATTCTATGAATATATGCACACACAGGTTGAGTGGTATAATGCAGTCCAGCTGAAAGTGTAGGATGCAGTATTGTTATTAGTTAATGAGCCAGGTCCATTGGATAGGCAGTTTGATCCAGGATTTATAGTGACAGATGTCAGGGGAGCTGTGGTTACTGTAGTAGGCCCAGAAAATAGAAAAAGACTGGTCAATAGAGATCAAGGTCAGATGGCACCCGTGAGTGGATGCTAAACTGGAGCGGACACTGATGTCGCAAATCCAATGTACTAAAGCGTGAATAACCAACCCAACAAAACGGAACATACACCAACAAGCTCAAGGAAGCGGCAGGTGCACCAAACGGCAGGCAGGGAGTGCGGTGAGTGTGGTGTCCATCTGAGAGTGTCAGTGTCTTACACTTAAAGTGACTTGGTGCATTCACTGTGTCACTATCAAATTGACCGAGATGTCGCAACGCCAGATGACCGATGTTCGGGGAAACCGGTCTGTGAGATCAACTAGGGTAAACCCTGTTGACCCTGCTCAGTCTCCCCCTGTACTGAAACGGCGCTCGACAAGCCCAACCACAGACACAAGAACTGATGAGGCTGTCACACTGCAGGGGATCATGATGAAGCTGAAAGAGCTGGAAATGTCACCACTGGTCATCAACCGAATAGATGGGTTGACGGACCAAGTAGCGGCCATGGAAACAAAAATGGATAAAATCTTGGCTGCAAACACAGAACGAGTAGACAGAATGACTGCCGAGCTGGCTGACACCCAAATCCGCCTTGACCAGGACCATCGGCACTTGTCAGCGGTTAACGCTGAACTGCATGCAGTTAAATCAGAGAATATCAAACTCACAAATCGAATGAATGATATTGAGAATAGGGCAAGGCAGGCCAACATGAAAATTGAAGGAAAAGATGAGCAACATGGTGAGGATTTACGGAAATATGTAGTAGGACTGGCAGCGGATGTTGGTGTTGTAGACTTCAGGTCTGACCAGATTGAAAGTGTCACTCGGATTGGAAAACAGCAGACAGCAGCACATGGCAAATATTTCAGACCCCGCACAATACTTGTGACATTTCGGTCAGCAGTGATGCGAAATGAGATATATTACCGGAGGGCCCAGCTAAAAGACCGGGCTGAGTATAAAGGCATTTACCTGAACGACGATAGTACACCTGAGACCAGGAGACTACGGGAAGACTACCGGTCAGTAGCTGCAGTGGCTCGTGCAAAGGGACACAACATAAAAGTGCATGATGATGGTATAGTGATCGACAGCAAAAAGATACAACACTCAGAGCCACACCAGCTCCCAGAGGGCTGTACACTCGCTGATGCCAAGACGATAAGTGTGAATGGTGAGATATATTTCCACTCCGAACATTCATATTTGTCTAACTTCTACCTGACACCAATTTTTGACAATGACTTGACATACAGATCGGCAGAACATATGTATCAAGCAGCAAAGTGTGATCTGGCAGGCAGACAGGACTTGCGCAATCAAGTTCTGGCAGTGTCATCTGCACTGGAAGCCAAACGGATCGGTGATCAGGCTGAGGAAAATGCAGAGTGGAGATCAAACAGGGAGAGGATACTGGCAGACATTGTTGAGTTAAAATTTGCACAAAACATGAACCTACAGGTGAAACTACTGGGAACTGCCAAAGTCAAATTAAATGAGGCAACCACCAACACATTCTATGGAATCGGCGCTACACTGAACAGCAGAGAAGTGTGCGACAGGATCTACAAGGGTCTAAACAAGTTGGGTCTGATACTCCAGGCAACGAGAGATAGACTGCAACAAAACAAAGCATAACCTAAAGCTTTAGGCCCAGGGCACTGTATGTCGCGTTTGATTGCTGAACATTGCTGGTGATTGGTTCAGAAATTTCTTGCTACATTGCCCCTCAGTGTGTTCGGTTGGGTTGGTTGCCTGTCTGACTGTCATTTCATTAGCTGGCCCATTACCACATTTGATGGAACTAGTCGTCTCTGGTGCCACTATTGAACATAAACGTACTGGGGTAGGTTTGGGTACCTAGGTGATTGCCAGCTAGTCAATAATGGCAGAGAGTTTGATGCATTACAGGCACACATGGGGCAGAGACTAATATTAGTGACAGGAGACACACCAAACTGAAATGCAGAGAGTGACAGTTTCCAGGTTGACTGGTCTACTAAAATGCTTTTTCCTGATCTAACCTTACCTGCTAAATTTAACTGCATGATGTCTAGATGAATGTCATCTGTTTTGGTCGTAATGCGAAGCATTACGCTTGATGTGAGGAGAGGAAGAGACCCTCCCCCCGCCTCCCCGGTCGTCGCGCAGCATTCTCACCTCGCGCGACGTCCGCCTCTCAGCTTTCTTCCTCCCCCCTCCCCCCGCCTTGCTTTCGCACCTCACCTGTCATCCGCCCTCCTGCCCTCCCTTATAAGGCCGCCCGCCGGCCTCCCTCAGTCACTCGCCTTCCAGCCGTCCTCCACGCTCTGCCTTTTTCCTGTCTGGCTCTTCACCACCGCTGCTTCACCTCGGACCGCTGCCCCGCCTCAGGCTCCTACACCATGCCCGGACACGGAAAGGGAAGAGGCCGCAAGAGCTCCCGGGCGACCGCCCTGGCCACGCCGGGACCCTCCTCGGGCTCGCCCGGGGACACCTCAACACCTCCGGCCCCGGCTTTCCCCTCGGCGACCTCGGGCGCCGACACAGCCCTCATTCTCGAGGCCCTGCAGCACCTCACTACGCGCATGGACGCCCTCGAGTCGGGGGGAGCCCGAGGAGCACCGGAGCAACTGCAGGCAGCGTACACCACGCCGCCCGCCCCAGCTCCTCGGGCGCGGGCCGCCGCCGGGGCCCGGCCCCCGCCGCCACCTCAAGTGACTCTGCCCGGGGCAGCCCACCCCGACTACCAACAGTACGACCGCCTTGGCGCCCGAGGCGAGCCCGCTCCCCCCCTCCGCCTACCTCCAGGACGTCGCCGAGGAGCACACCCCAGCATCCGCGGCCGACGCCGTCCGCGACATCCTCGCTTCCGCTGAGGCGCACCGCACCGCCAGGCGCCAAGGCTTTCCCTCGGGCTACATTTTCCCCTCGGACCTCGTGGAGAGGGGTCCCGAACGGAAGCCGGTGAGGAGGGGGGAGGCAACCAGGGACGAATAAAACCTCGCCCTCCTCACCCTCGCCAGCCATCCAGCCTTCCCCGCGCACTCCGTCCAGGGCCTACACCACCACCACCTCACCGTGATGAGGGACATCCTGGTGCATCCGTGGCCTACCGTCCGCCGCTATTCCGAGGCCATCTTCACCTGGATAGCGGACGGGAGACTTCCCCACGGATGGCATGACCCGGTGGCCCTCAACATGCTGAGGATGGACTCCCTCACCACGCCCGCCGCCCCGGCAACACCAGCTCCCCGAGGCGAGGATTGGGCCCGAGGCGCACACCTGCCCCGGCCCCAAGTCGACACCCGCATCGCCTACGATAGGCACACTCACGGGGCCCCCTGCCCCGCCTGGAACCGCGAGCCCGCCTCGTGCGATCGGGCCCCCATCGGGGAGGCCCACGGCGAGGGGGGAGAGAGGCACCGGCACGTGTGCGCCTATTGCGCCAACGTACGGCGCATACTAACCATGCACAGCGAGGCCGGATGCCTCACCAAGCAAGCCCGTGAGCGCCAGACCCCGGCCGCCTCGGCGGATTTTTGATCCACCGGCCCCCCCCCCGGCCGGCCCGGGGGGCCCTCCCCGGCGCCTCACCCACACCACTGCCGACAGCCCCGTGACCTCCACCGACAACCCCTCAGCGACCACCGATCGAAACGCCGCCCAGACCGAGCCGGGGATCATCACCTCGCACCTCACACCTCAGACACAGCCCAGCCTCACGAGGGACCCTCCCCAGACAGCGCAGCCGCCGACCCTCACGACACCGCCTTCATCAACCCGCCCGACCCGACCCCGACTCCCACCCCGCCCAGCCCCGAGGAGTTCGCTGCCCCCCTGCTCGACCCTCGCCGGACCTCCTCCCCTCAGGCCTCAGGAGCGGGCCTCCCCTTTTTGGCCGCCCGCTCCCCGTCCACGTAGGCCCCGGACCCTCTTCTCACCCAGACCTGCAACTCTGGGCCCCCGCCTCGGGCGCCCCGTGCCCCCGCCTCGGGTGCGCCTCGAGCCCTCTCCTCCATTTTGATGGAGGGCTCCTCGGCCCCCCCCCCTCACCAGAACTCTTTTACCTCGGACATTGCTCCTTATGAGCCCCTGCTGTATTTATCCTGTTTCTGCTCCTCAGGAACCTTATTTGCCTCTGTCCTTACTTCCTTTGTTTTCCACTGTTGCTATGTACCCTTGTCTAACCCCTCTGTTGCCAGAGGCGCCATCAATAAACGCCTCTTTTTCCCACCCCCGCCTTGCTTCTTCCTTTTCGCGCATCCGGTGCGTAATGCGAAGCATTACGCTTGATGCGAGGAGAGGAAGAGAACCCTTCCCGCCCCTCCGCCTTCCGGGGGGGGCGGTGGGGGGGGGAGGTGGGGGGGTGGTCCTCGCGGGCGCGGGGGAGGGGGGGGGGGGGGGTGGGTGCATGGTTGGGGGGGGGTGGGGGGGGGGGGGGGGGGGGGGCGGGTCAAAACCTCGCGCGACGTCCGCCTCTCAGCTTTCTTCCTCCCCCTCCCCACGCCGGGGGGGGGTGGGGTCCTGTCGCACCTCACCTTCACCCGCCCTCCTGGCCCCTCCCTTATAAGGCCGCCCGCGACGGCCTCACCTCAGGCACTTAGGAAGAATTACCGTGGAATTGAAGAGATGGCCTATGACGTGGGGTGAAGACTGCGGAAGATCCACCACCAACAACGCTACCTCACTACCCTCGTCTCTTCAGCTGGTGGAGGGCGCCTCGCCCCCCCCCTCACCAGAACTCTTCTACCTCAGACATTGCTCCTTATGAGCCCCTGCTGTATTTATCCTGTTTCTGCTCCTCAGGAACCTTACTTGCCTCTGTCCTTACTTCCTTGTTATCCACTGTTGCTTGTACCCTTGTCTAACCCCTCTGTTGCCAGAGGCGCCATCAATAAACGCCTCCTTTTCCCACCCCCGCCTTGCTTCTTCCTTTTCGCGCATCATGGAGGTATTATGGAACGGATACAATGGGTGGGTGCATGTGGGTGAGTGCTTTTGTGGGTGCGGCTTGGTGGGTGGGTGGGGTGCTTTGAAATAGGCACTAGGCCTGTGAGGTTGCAGGAGGTCACCTCACCACCACCGGTTGGCTATTTGGCCCTCCCTTTTTGTTGTGTGAAGATGTGCAGGCTGCTGGTGAGCTGCCGTATACCGCTTGCACTGACTGTGCAATGGGTGTGGACCTGTGTGTACAAAATTAAGCAAAGGGATTGCAAAAGTCGAAAGTAAGTCGGAGATATGTGAGGACTCTGCCACCATGTGCGATGAGGGTGCAGCCATTTCAAACCTGACCTGTGCTAAGGGACTCAGCAGTCTAGGAGGGAGGCCATTGATGTTGTAGAGGACGAAGAGGAGAGAGGCTTACATGCACAATTAGAAAGAAGAGCATGTGAGAGGAGGAAAAAAGAACTGAGAGCAGCACTGGAAAACTCGTCAAGCGAGGAGGGAGACGGGGTGGCATTCCTGACAGGTTCGGGAGTGCATTCATGGAGGAAGGCACGGACGAGGGACACCGGTACGAGTAGCGACTCATCGATGACTCGGAGGACGAGTCCAGTTCAGCAACTTCGGTACAAGAGTCCAGCAGTAGCGTGAGCAGCGGCCTCAACAGCAGCAATAAGAAACAGAATAAGAAAAGGAAGAAAAAGAACTCGATATAAAAGGTTACAAAGAATGATAAGAATTTAAAACAAGTGACATTTGTAGAACTGAAAGTTGGGATGACGAAAAGTGAGTTGCGAGGCTACAAGGGTCACCTCATGTATATGGCAATGCACACAATTACTGGCAACTATATGGATGAGGCATATTGCGGATACAACCGAGCTGTGAGAGAGAAGGTAAAAGAAAAGCGAATGAAGAATTTTATAATGGGAGATCTGGAGCTGTCACTCCTTCATTTTAATTTGGATAATGCTCAAGCTCTTAAAGAGACCAAGAAACAGTCATTCAGAGTGGCCAGTGTTTCGAAAACCATGGAGACCGGTCGTCCGTCAAGCAGGGCATGTTACTCCTTCAATTACAGCAGGGACAGCTGTGTGTAAAAAAATTGTGAGTGGGAGCACTATTGCATTGGATGTTGTAGCAAGTCTCATAGAGTAAGTACATGCCTAGTGCAACATTGACAGGACAAACAGGACCGATTGTTATTGTGGGAATCGGTCCAGTCAGAAGGTTGTGTAAGGCATGAAACAGGCGGGCCTATTGACGAGGCGAGAATTGATTGGCAATTAGATGGACGGGCAGGGGGCCACATGGCTGTGGTGGTCGAAACACCTAGTGTGGGGGTAGTGGCTATTGAGCAACCAACGGTGCATGTGTGTTTGCCTATGGAGGCGCGCGCGCCCCAGCTATGATATTGTGGATGGCGACCATTGTGACCAACATAATGTGGACGGTTTGGTGGTAATCGGACATGCGGTGCCTGATAGTGTGGTGGCCGCTTGTGACCGGGATATGGAAGGCACTCATAATAACACCGAAAAGGGCAGTGTATCAGCATGATGTGCTTCGGACAGTGAGACGTTGATTGTTGAGATGTCCACCGGACCTACTAGGATTGATTGATGTGGTAACGGCTGGTTTGAAATATTAGAACCGGACAATGTGAGGGCAGCAATGGAAGGATTCATGTATACATCGTGTGCAATTGACTATTTCGGTGATAAGAATGAAAAACCTTTTGTGGACGTTTTTATTGATTGCTTACTTTGTGCACGCTTACATTTGATAAAAGGGGCTCCTGTCCAATTGAGGCCATGTCGTGTGTTTGCCGAAGCCATGTGTAGGGGCGATAATGACCCTGTTGGGACTATTTATTACGGGGTGCTATTTCTGGTTTTAAGGTGATTGACATTGACTCTGATAGCTGCTACCGAGCAGATAACTATTCATCCATTACTAACCCGGACATAGGTTCACGCAAGGGCGAAAGACTAGCAAAGGAAATCCAGGAAGGATTTGTTTCAGTAGTGAGTGATCCGTGTATTTGTATCCATGCATTGGGCAGTGTGCCAAAGGGCGACGATGACTTTCGGGCCATCGTAGATTGCTCAAAACATGTGGGGGTATGTGTTAATGAAGCAGGGTGAAGTTTAGCTACAACTCTCTAGAAGCGGTGACTATTATTCTAAGGGAGGGCGATTATATAGCAACGGTAGATATTTCAAATGCATATCGAGCGATAAATATTCACCCGTCTTGCAGGATTAGACAAGGTTTGGCATGGAATTTTGGTGCGGGCACTGGTTATATGCAGGATAATAGGCTTTGCATAGGTCTGAGTAGCAGCCCCTACATATTTTCTTAAATTAGTCACTTTATTGTGCGTTGCCTGGTTTGGGAAGGTTTTAATCTGTTAATGATTGCGTCAACTATTTAGATGGTTTTTGCTTCGTGGCTAGGACTAAGCAAGTGTGTGGTTTAGCACAAATGAAGTTAGTGACTATATTGAGATCCCTGGGTTTTTACGTCAGTTTTATAAAAACTTAGTAATCCATGCCCAATCTCCCGATTTTGGGGAATTGAAATTGACTCCTTGGCACTTGAATTGCGACTGCCCAGGGACAAATTGGACACATTGAGAGTGACATTGCATGAATTTATTCAAAAACGGAAGGCAACTAAAATAGAGTTAGAGGTATTGGGAGGGACATTAGCTCACTGTTGCAAAGTCGTCCATGGCGGTAGAACTTTCTCGAGAAGGGTATACGACATCATTTCGTCATTAAAAAGACCCTCACACAAAGCAACATTGGGGGATGATTTCAGGTTGGACCTGAAATGGTGGTTCGATTTTTCAAAAGAATTTAATGTCAAGGCAACAATTATACCCCCACGTGAACCAGTTATACGTCTATATAGTGACGCGTTGGCGCATTGCATGGTCGGGATTGGTTAGCTGGATGTTATGCTAATTATGTTGGCGAAAGGGAGGCTGGCTGGTTGGGACACCATTGGGTGGGGGCCGATGACCCGGGTTGTGCGACGAACAACATAAATGTTTTAGAGTTGTGGCCAATTGTAATGGCGGTTGATAGATGGGCGGAGCAGTGGGGCAACCAAACTGTTATGATAGTAACCGATAATACTCAAGTCACGGCTGTGATCAACACAGGCCGCAGCAAGAATAAGACAGCTATGGGATGGCTACGTCACATTTAAAAAAAATCAATTAACTTTAATTTTGATCTCCAATCAGTGTATATCAATACTCATGTGAACGTTGTTTGTGCTCGCCTTAGTAGACTGGAGAGTTTTTAAAATATTGCAAGGATTAGGGATTCGGATGTTGCAAGAATGATGTGTTGTAATGAAATCTTCAATTGCTGATATTCTTCAGATTGGGGCACGCTGTTGCAAGAACGGGAGATGTTTGAAAAGAATCACTGTGCAGTGTCATCCCGGAATGTTAGATCAGTAGAAGTAAGGGCTTACTTTGCATTCTGCGAGACTTTCAAGGTCCAGGTCAATCCATACGCATGTGGGTCAGAGCACCTGTGGATGTATATATGGCATATCTGGCGAGGAGATTGTGCTACTCTTCGATTCGGAACTATATTAGTGCCCTGAATAATCACTTGAAGGACTTGGGATACCAGCCTATTGAATATGAGAATTATTCTATTAAGAAGTGTTTGCGTGGGATTAAACGAGTGAAAGGGGATGAGGTGAGGCAGGTTAGTCCATTGCTGCCTGTATTGCTCATTCGGATCTTTTATCAGTTACATGCAAATAGGGCCCATGGCGCAGTAAGAGCGGCAATGCTAATGTCATTTAGGGCACTGCTGCGGAAATGTCATGTCACTGAGTCAGAATCGTCGGTATTGCGTAAGGATGTGGTGTTGCATTCATGGGGGTTAATGTTGCATGTTAGGAAGTCAAAGACTAATACCCCAGTGACACGAGAGGCAGCGTTCGGCGCCAGCCTCCCTACACCCAAAAGGACGCCAACCACCCAGCATTCCATTCGATGTATTGATTCAAATACGTTTTAGGCGCCATGTCGGTGCCATGTCGGCGCGATGTCGGCGCCAGGTCGGCGCCAGGTCGGAGCAGACCACACGGTGACTGCAGCATCGCATGTGTTGGTACCAACCCAGGGCGGGGCCAGGGCGGCGCCAGGGCGGGGCCAGGGCGGGGCCAGGGCGCCAACCATTTTGAATGGCACCGCCGGAACAGGGCGTAAGGAGGTTGCACGTGCAGCAGCAGCAACCTCCTTGCGTCAAAAATTCCCGAAATGGACGCCGGGAGGTTGGCATCCTCATGGCGACAGCACTCAATCAGGGCGTAAGGAGGGCGCAAGGAGGAGGTTTTGACATCGCGAATCGATCGTTAGCGAACGCAGCCCTCGTGTGACTGGGGTATAACCAGTACATGCAGAGGATGCACACGATTCCAGTGGCCAGATTAAGTAATGTAAATGTGTGTGCCGTGTACTGGTATTCGGAGCATATCATGCAATGTCCAGCGCCACCTGATGCCAAGGCCTTCAGGGTTCCCAGGGGGATCACACCATCCCGTTGAGTTACGATTAATACAGGGAAGTGATAAAGTGCATGTGCGGGACTAGGGGGATGGACCCCGGGGAATTTTCGACTCATAGTCTAAGGAGAAGGGGGGCCACATTTATGAGGATGTGTGGTGCGTCTGTGCAAGAGGTACGTGAGAGAGGTGATTGGAAATCCGACGTGGTTTATCAGTACTTGAAACTGTCGGTGGATGAGAGGCTGTCAATGGACAGGAGGGTGGCGATGTATCTGGAAGACCCAGGGCCATCAGTCTAAGCGGCTCTGGGGGTTGTTTTGAGGTTTAGGAGCCTGTCAGAGCTGAGACTCTCCTCCATATAACTGTATATATTGCTTTGTGTCTCTCTGAGTAGTGTCATTAATGTCTCCGTATAACCCCGGGATTGTGGAGGTATTATGGAACGGATCCAATGGGTGGGTGCATGCGTGTGAGTGCTTTTGTGGGTGCTGCTTGAGCAGCTTGGTGGGTGGGTGGGGTGCTTTGAGGTAGGCAATAGGTCTGTGAGGTTGCAGGTCACATGACCACCGCCCGTTGGCTACTTGGCCCTCTTTTTTTGTTAAATAAAGAATTAGGGGGTTTAGGAGCCAGCCAGAGCTGAGACTCTCCTCCATATAACTGTATATATTTTGGTGTGTCTCTCTGAGTAGTGTCAATAATACATATATATGTACAGTAAGTATATATTTACATATACATGGATATATATGTCGATATCTATATATATATATAATACAGATATATAGATGTAGCTAAATATAGATCTATATATTGCTATATATATATACATAAATATGTGTATATACATATACACACATTTGTACCATATAAAGGTATATTATGTACGCATATTGTAGGAATATATGCATATGTATTTCATCTCGCCAAGTGAAGCTGACTGTCAATGTCAGCTAAACTATTCATCTAAGTCTTAGAATAAAACAAATGTAGAGGACAATTCCTGCTGAATTTTCATCTGAGATCAACGACTATTACCAGGTTGAACCATTATTGCAACCGAAATATAGCTGATAATCCCATGTACTATTCTTCGTTTTTTGTTAGATAAAGAATTAGGGGGTTTAGGAGCCAGCCAGAGATAACCTATACAACGGGATGATATTGGTGTGGACAGGAATGAAGATAGGCGTGAGTGTGCGTGTGACTGTTATCATGGGTGTGAATGTGTGTGAGTGTGGTGTGAGTGTGATGGTAGGTAGGAATGTGGATGTAGGTGTGAATGTATGTGGGTGTGAGTGTGGATTTAGGTGTCAGTGTGGATGTAGGTGAGAGTGTCAGTGTTAGTGTAGGTGTGATAAGGAGTGTAGGTGTGACTGTGAGTGTAGGTGTGACTGTGAGTGAAGGCATGAGTGTGGATTTAGATGTGAATGAAGTAAAGTGTAATGTGGGTTTAGGTGTGACTGTGGGTGAAGGTGTGACCGTGGGAGTAGGTGTGATGTTGGGGGTAGGTGTCAAAATCAGTGTGGGTATGAATGCCAATGTACGTGTGAATGTGGGTGTCGATGTGAATGTGAGTGTTGGTATGAAAATGGGTGTCAATGTGGGTGTGGGTGCAAATGTGGGTGTAGATTTGAGAGTGTGTTTAGGTATGAATGCTGGTGTGGGTGTGAATGTGCGAGTAGGTGTGAGTGGGTGTAGGTGTGATTGTGGGTGTGGTCATGAATCTGGGCATACCTGTGAATGTATGTGTAGGTGTGAGTGTGGATGTCAATGTAGTTATAGGTATAAATGTGAGGGTAGAAGTGAATGTGGGTGTATGTGTAAATGTGGGTGTAGATATGAATGTGGATGTGGGTATGACTGTGGGCATGTGTGTGAATGTGGGTGTATATGTGAATGTGGGTGTATATGTGTTTGTGGATATACCATGAATGTGGATCTGGGTGTGGACGTGGGCATGTGTGTGAATGTGGGTGTATATATGTATGTGGGTGTTGGTGTGAATCTGGTGTGGGTGTTATTCTGGGTACATATATGAGTGTGGGTGTGAATGTGGGTGTAGATGCGAAGGTTGGTCTAAGTGTGAATGTGGGTGTGGGTGTGAATGTGGGTGTGAATGTGGATGTATAATGTGAGTGTGGGTGGTGGTGTGAGTGTGAATGTTGGTGTGAATCTGGTGTGGGTGTTATTCTGGGTACATATATGAATGTGGGTATGACTGTGGGTTTATATGTGAATGTGGGTGTATATGTGTATGCTGGTGTAGGTATGAATGTGGGTGTGGGCATGACTGTGGGCACGTGTGTGAATGTGGGTGCATATGTGAATATGGGTGTATATGTGAATGTGGGTGGTGTGGATGTGGACGTGGGTGTGACTGTGGGCATGTGTGTGAATGTGGGTGTATATGTGAATGTGGATGTATATGTGAATGTGGGTGTATATGCGAATGTGGGTGTAGGTGTACATGCTTGCACATAGGTGAATGTGGGTGTAGATGTGGATGTTAATGTGGGTGTGAATGTGGGTGTATGCGTGAATGTGGGTATATATGTGAATGGGGGTGTATGTGTGGATGTAAGTGTGCATGTGGGTGTTGGTGTGGATGTGGATGTAGATGTTAATTTGGGTGTGAATGTGGGTGTATGTGTGAATGTGGGTGTATATGTGAATGGGGGTGTATGTGTGGATGTAGGTGTGCATGTGGGTGTTGGTGTGGATGTGGATGTAGATGTTAATGTGGGTGTGAATGTGGGTGTATGTGTGAATGTGGGTGTATATGTGAATGGGGGTGTATGTGTGAATGTAGGTGTGCATGTGTGTGTTGGTGTAGGTGTAAATGTTTGCACATATGTGAATGTGGGTGTACATGTGGATGTAGATGTAGATGTTAATGTGGGTGTGAATGTGGGTGTATATGTGATTGGGGGCGTATGTGTGAATGTAGGTGTGCATGTGGGTGTCGGTGTGGATGTGGATGTAGATTTTAATGTGGGTGTGAATGTGGGTGTGTATGTGAATGTGGGTGTATATGTGAATGTGGGTGTATATGTGAATGTGGGTGTATATGTGAATGTGGGTGTATATGTGTATGTGGGTGTATATGTGTATGTGGGTGTAGGTATGAATGTGGATGTGGGTGTGACTGTGGGCATGTGTGTGAATGTAGGTGTATATGTGAATGTGGGTGTAGGTGTAAATGTGTGCACATATGTGAATGTGGGTGTAGATGTGGATGTAGATGTTAATGTGGGTGTGAATGTGGGTGTATGCGTGAATGTGGGTGTATATGTGAATGGGGGTGTATGTGTGGATGTAGGTGTGCATGTGGGTGTTGGTGTGGATGTGGATGTAGATGTTAATGTGGGTGTGAATGTGGGTGTATATGTGAATGTGGATGTATATGTGAATGCGGATGTATATGTGTATGTGAGTGTAGGTGTGAATGTGGGTGTAGATGTGAGTGTGAATGTGGATGCAGATGTGAATTTGGGTGTGTGTGTGGATAGGGGTGTGAATGTGAGTGTAGATGTGAATGTTTATGTAGATGTGAATGTGTGTAGATGTGAAGCTGGGTTTAGTGGCGAGTGTGGGTGTGAATGTGGGTGTATATGTGAGTGTGAATGTGGATCCAGATGTGAATGTGGGTGTAGGTATGAATGTGGATGTGAATGGGAGTGTATATGTGAATGTGGGTGTAGATGTCAATGTGGGTGTAGATGTGAATGTGGGTGTATATATGAGTGTGAATATGGATGCAGATGTGGATGTGGGATGTAGGTATGAATATGTGTGTAAATGTGAATGTGGATGTAGGTGTGGATGTGGGTGTGAATGTGGGTGTAGATGTGGGTGTAGATGTGGGTATTAATATGGGTGCCGGTCGTGCGTCAGTGTTTGTTTGCTTTTGTCAGGTTAGGCTATGTGGAGCATATACTTAGTTATCAAAAACACCGGAACACCATGAAAGTACCCTGTAATCATACGCCTGATGCCAATCCATTCACACTGTGTTACAATTATCTTCGTGTTCAGGCTGTGCCATTGTTCAGAATGGGGGGGGGGACGCTGAATCGGAGTCAATGTGGTTCCGGGAGGATCTGAGACCTGGATGGCCACTTCCGACCAGGCGTCCCGGATATCCGGGTGGTGCGGTGAGGGCTGGGAGGGGTGTGGCGGAGGACGGGGTGGAGGGCGGAGGGTGCCCTGGCCCTACGTCAACCACATACACTCCTCGTCCGTGATTCGTCCAGCAGCTGTCCACGCGCGCCCACGCTCACGTGTGCTCGAGGCCGCGCCCCTCCCCCCTCTCGCCTCCAGGTCGCCGGCTCTTCACACCGGTGTCACAGTTTCAGTTCTCAACCAGACTCAGTTCTCAACATCACTTCTGCGCATGCGTCAAAGCATCTGCGCATGTGTCAAAGCATCGTCTGCGCATGTGTGAGGAGCGCGGAAGCGACTTGGAAAGGCACAAACAAATAGAATAAAGAATGTTGCAATGCTTCATAAGAAATTCTAAATTAATGCATATGTCTTTTCGGTAAACATGTTTTCTATATGTGTACCAAGAGATTTGTTTCTACGTAGTGTGGTTCTAGAGATATTTCACTTTTTCTGTACGAAGATTGCTCGCGACCCAAAACAACAACAAATAAAAACTTGAGTTTGCCGGTGTCGCAGTTTCAGTTCTCAACTAGAAATCCACAAGCCTAACCATATCAATTTAATATAATCTTGTTGGTAAACATGTTTTCTATATGTGTACAAAGCGATTTGTTTCGAGGTGGTTTGATTTTAGAGATATTTCACTTTTTCTGTATGCAGATTGCTCACGACCATTGACAATGCGCAGACGACGCTTTTAGATTTTGATGCATGCGCAGAAGTGATGTTGAGAACTGAGTCTGGTTGAGAACTGAAACTGCGACACCGGCCCTCAATAGACGAGATCACCGTTCCGACTGAGCATGCGCTGACAATGGCGTTGGCAGCAAAGCAAAGGCATACAGCCATTGAGTTTGCTGATACACGTAGGGAAAAACTTCAATTTGATTCAAAATTAATATAAAAAAATACATCACAATTTGGCACAAACCTGGATGGATGGATGCAATATAATAATTTAATGAATATGTTTAAGACACAATTCTCCATAATTAAGTATTTTGAGTTAAGAAACATACAATTCCAGTAATTTTATAGGCTCATGTTTACATCACCATTGATTAGACATAAGTAATTCTTGTTCTAAATATTATAATGTCAAATGTGTCAACAAAAACTTGTTTCAAAGAAATATATAACCAATTTCTGGTTAACCTACCCATTTCCTAGCCCAACAAATGTCATTAACCATAGGATATCAATAAAGACATGAATAAAATGAGTAAAGCTGACTCTGGCTATGGCTCTAACACTATGCTGAGTGCCCAAATGTGTCTCAATCTAAATGCACATGGTATAGAATGTGCTGGTTAGATTGATCTAAATGCAATGCTACATACTGATTAACATCTTAATTTATTATATATATTTTTTTAGTTGGTATTGTAGTAGTCCAGACATGAGCTCCACTACCATATGGTGGCAGCAAGGACTGGTCCGTCACTGTCACAGTTTACAGGGATAGGTGGTGGTATGGTAGCCACCGGGCAGTGCCATGACAGGGCTGCCATCTACTGCGTGTGGCTAGCATAACCTCCCCGCCACCACCACCCCCCCCCTCCATGGACACCGCATATTAAAGATATGAGAAGCAAACATACTCATTATCCTGCTTGCTTGGGGGGTCTACAGCATGAGGGTCAAGTTCCAGGTGGCCAACAAAGGCGCCCCATCACACTGGTGCCATGACCAGGTCTCATCTTACTGCGCAAGGAGGTGAGTGTGGACCATTGCCTGGCAAAATCCATAATGGTGCTCTCTTCATATTAGGTATGGAGGGGGTTGCGTCCCGTCTATGCAGTGGGCGTCTCGGTCACCTGGAGGGGATCGGGCGTGTGGAGGCGGACGCCATAGCGGATGGTGCATATGCTTCCCCGGTTGTTGAACTGCATCGCACCCTCCAATTGCCTGTGTTAGATAATGCCAGTATTGATGTTCAATCCAGCACAGGTGCAGGTGTTATAGGTGACGGGCTGCTGTCTACAACCAAATGGGGGGGTGTGGCATCGCCCCCACAGACACCTCATGTCACGCAAGGTGGCGTGTTAAATGCCGACACTCAGGGTGGTTATTGGGCGCAATCGGAATGACTGGGCACAATGCCCCATCCTGACCTTTCCCATGCTTCGATAGCGAGGGAGGGGTCAGGCATGGCACATGACTAGCAGCTCCGTGTGCATTCACCCATGTCTAATAGCGAAACTGCAGTTAAGAAATTAGGGGCCCTTGGGTCGGTGCATAACACTCTTTCTGGTAATGTGATTACTGGGGAAGATGCTTTCAGAATGAGATGGGAAGAGGAGAGCCGCAGGTAATTGTAAAGGACGTGTGAACACCGTGAGCTATGTAATGTAACTGACTTTATTAGGAACGTTCTCCAGCATCCTCGGTCGTGACCCGTGCATGACCTTTGACCAAGGTATACATAACAGTAATGAGCATGAGCTCACTGAGGCTATGGCGGCCCTTTCCGAGGAGCTTGCAGCTTTTCAGGCCGAGATGGCAGCATTGAGACGCAGTCTGGAGGGCAGGGGGAGTTGTGGTGCCTATACTTCTGGGGTGCAGTCGCCGCGGCAGCACCTGCAGTATGAGGAACATTCACGAGATACTGGTGGCTCTAATGATGGTGATATCAGGAGCTCCTCGCCTAAGGTGGAGAAGGGGGAAGCTTCAGGTAGATCAGGGTGCCAGGCGACCTCTCCTACTGTTATGAGGGAGGAGGGGAGCCTGGCACAATGCCAGTGGGGTGTTGTGAAGGATGCCTTGTACATTGGTTATTTTTTAGTAGACAGTGGAGCTGCGGTCACGTGTGTTGGAAGGAAATTTCTCGATAGTTTAGACGGTGACAAGGCGTTTGTTGATAATAGGATGAAGCCAGTTACCATCACCGAAGCGCCACTTAAACAATACGGTCAAGCCATACTGTCTCTCTAGATCGGGGGGAACATTTTTCATTATGCCCCAACTGTTTCCGATATTTCAGAGGACGGTCTTTTAGGTGCGAAATTATTGGATTATTACAGGCGTGAACTGCATCGGGCAGGCAGCTTGTTTATCCAACATCCATATCCTATCGGTACAGTGTGAGCTGCGTCATGATAGTCAGGTTGTATCTGCTGTCACGCAAGATATTCGCATTGCACCGTTATCGAGTTGTGATGTAAAAATTACAGTCATCAAAGTCTATTTGGGCCATTAATCGCAGAATTGCATGAACTGGGGTTGAGTGGTCAGAATGCATTAGTTTGGAGTCCATTTAACTCGGTGGTTCCTATTTCAAATATAAATCGTTACACGGTTAAATTGAGTAGGGGAACCAGTATTGGGGTTATAGGTGAGATGTCCGATTTTGCCGATGTTAGTGATATGTAGGCAAGAGCGGCGGTTGGTAAACACCCCAGTGTTGACACTGCAGGCACAGGTGGGGGGTCACAAGTTCAACCGCGCAGGCAGTGGCCGTGGTAACCTCATTAGCGGGCAGGCGGGGTCAAGGGGTCGCCATTGCTAGGTGACTGGGGCGATGGCTGGCCGGACTGGCAGTGCGCGGCGGGATTGGGTCAGCCGCAGGCCACACAGTCAGCTGTTTCTCCTATTGTTGTGATTAGTAGGGGGAAGGTGGGTATTGCAGCGCAGGGGAACATAGATGATATTGTGACTTTTCGCACCACTGAGGAGTGTATAACACCCCTGGTGGAGTCAGAACCCTTGAGTGGCAATTTGCACGCTCATCTTGTACCATTGGCAATGGGATGCGAGGTGGACACAGAGGTGGAACATTCAGAGGTAGTGCAATTCCTGTCGGATAACATGGAGGTTTTTGCTGTACCAGGGGTGGACAGAGGTGGTTAAGCATATTATAGATGTGGGCGAGACCACCGCTATCAGGATTCCCTATTGCCATTTCGTGCAATCGAAGAAAGAGGCGCTGAAGATGGAGCTGAATAAGCTTTTGGATAGTGGAGTTATAAGGAGTAGTGGTTCTCCTTGGAGTTCACCTGTCCATCTGGTCAAAACGAAAGACGGGACGATCCGTTTTTATATTGACTACAAGAAACTCAACACGCAGACGTGGAAGAATGCCTATCCATTACCGCATATTGATGACTCTTTTGAGAGCCTAGGTGGGAATAAGTGGTTTTGCACATTGGATCTGCAGTCGGGCTACCATCAGGTAGTAATGGATCCAGCAGATATTGCTAAGACTGTGTTTAGTACTCATCTAGGTCTGTATGAGTGGAACGTTATGCCGTTTGGTTTGTGCAATGCACCGGCAACATTTGAAAAGATGATGATGGATATGTTGGCAGGTCTTCAGTGGAGGATCTGCTTAGTCTATTTGGATGATGTCATTGTCTTCGGTCGAACATTAAATGAATGCAGGGATAGGCTGCAAAAGGTGTTTGATCATTTGTGCGCCTATGGTTTAAAGCTTAAGGCCTCGAAATGTAGAATTATTAGGTATGAGATGGAGTACCTGGGGCGTGTTGTCTCTGTGGAGGGGATTAAGGTGGATCCCGAGAAGCTCTCCACTATTGCAAACTGGCCAAGGCCCATGGATATGAAGGAAGTGAGATCGTTCCTCGGGTTTGTGATTTCATTGATCACTTTGCACAGTTGGCTGTTCCTCTGCAGGGATTGGTTGTCACCTCTAACAAAATTAAATTTGTATGGGGTGACGCTCAGGAAGAATCATTTCTGGGCTTGAAACGAGCCTTCACCCAGACTTTGGTCCTACGGTATGCTAGGGCTGAGGGTAAATTTATTCTGCACACTGATGCATCAAGGTTTGTGTTATCGGCATTTTAAGTCAGGTCCAGACCCATGTGGATCTCCTGCTGTCATTTGCCAGTAATAAAATGAATAAAACACAGCGGAATTAATGCACGACGAAGTGCGAGGCGATGGCGATCGTCGTGTATTCAAGGAAGTGGAAGCATTTCCTAATTGGAACCGACCATCATTCTCTTTGGTGGTTGAACTTCAAGGAGGCTGAAGGGGTGATGGAGCATTGGTTGGCAACGCTTTCAGAATACAGTGTTACGAATGAACACATTGTGTACAGGAAGGGTATTGATCATATTAACGTGGATAGTTTGAGTCAGATACCGGTTCGCAAATGTGGGTGGACAGACTGCTCGGAGTGTGGTGCACATAATTGTGTGCTCATGGCGATTGCAGTGATGCGCCTGGCGGATCTAGATGGCGATGAACTGTGGACATTGTCAGAGGTATGTCTTGCACAGCATCCGGATCCCTCGATCCTTAGAATTATTAAGTGGTTGGATGGAGGATAGCCGTTCCAAACTGACGAGAGAGGAACTGGCAGTGGAGAATGCAGAGACCCGGAAGATTGAGAATCAATGGGACCTGCTAGAACTGCGTCAGGGTGCGTTATGCAGGTGGAAGGTGGTGGGAGTAGACATCCACAGTCACCTGCAGATCATCTTGCCGTTTGCGTTGCGCGATGAAATGTTGATGTTCTGTCATGGACATGCAACAGCCACCCATTTTGGATGAGTTTGATCCACAAAGAGGTTAGCTTGGCGCGTTTACTGGCCTGGGATGACTGCTGACATTAGGCGCTGTGTGCGTATGTGCCATACGTGTCAGGTGGTTAAACCTGGGAAGCTACCGTTGACTCAGGAATTGAATTGTCTAGGCATCAGTGGCGCCGTCTGGCTTGTGAATTAGTTTCGGGTTTCAAGACAATGGTGAGGGTTAATATGGTAAGGATAGTAGTCCAGGACTATTATACCAAGTAGGTGCAAGTATACCCCTTAAAAGATCACACTGCACCCACAGCAGCACAAGCATTGGTTGATAACTGGGTTCTTTTATTCAGTGCACCGATGCCGATCCACTCAGATCAAGGACGGGAATGTGAGTCCACATTATTCCAGTCTATGCTATGCCTGTTAGGTGTTAAGAAAATGCGTACAAACTCGTACTGTCCCCAATCGGATGGTATGGTAGAGCATTTTAATAAGATGCTAATATCTGCATTGGCTTGTACTGTAAATGATTTCCAGGACGACTGGGATTTGCAGGTCAAGTTTGTGGCTCCCAGATACAACTGTATGGAGCATGCTTCTACAGGCATGACACCAAACAGATTACTATTTGGTGAAGAATTGCAGTTAGCTGCTGATTTGCAGTTCGGCGTGGTGAATCATCGAGTAGACAAGCCCTGTGAGATCGTGTTCACGAGGTGGTTAGAGCATTGCTTCCAGCACGCATATAGTTCAGTTTGCCATGCGACAGGCAAAGCAGCTGCCCGCCAGCTGTGTGGTGCCAGTTTAAAGTGGGGGACCAGGTAGTGCGGTATCATGTACCGCTTGCTAGAGTCAAACTCAAGAAGAACTGGGATGGTACCTTTACTAAAACCAAATTATGAAGGGCAAGGTTGGGAAATACCACAAATCTAACGTTAGACGTCTGAAGCTTTACACAGAGCAGATGGCGAGAAACGCTGGACCATCCTCCTGCCTAGATGCTCATATAGGAGACGGGCCTGCACCAGTACAGGTGGAGGCCAGCAGTATTAATGTGTTTAGTTAGAAGAGGGTTCCTGGGCTTCCAGTTACTGCCGAAGAGGCTGTGCGTGCTAAGCGGCACAGGCCTAATAAAGGGAGGAAGAATCGTAAGTTTCGGTCTAAAGCAGGGATTGATTCAGACAGTATTGTTTCTCCATGCAGTGGCTTGGATAGCAGTAGGGATTCTTCACCGGTTGGACAAATGTCTAAGGCTGTCTCAGATTCGCCGCCTCTGCGCCGATCTGAACATATAGCATTACAATGTAATTAACCAGTGTGGGTGGGGTAGCAGGTATGAGGCTATCTCACCCTGGTGTTGGACTGTCTCCGGGGTTCGGGTGTGCCAGTGGGTACCCTGATCCCTCTACACAACGAGTTTACACAGTAAATATGTTCAGTTAGCTTGGCTACGCAGGTGTTGAGATTGGTTGGGAAGGACCAGGGGCCCGGAGGTGCCAACAATTGGGCGCAGTTACGACTGTTCTGTGTAATGCCCTCACTAAAAGCTGTGTGTTTATTTTCATCCTATTCTCTTTATCTAAGTGGTCATAGTTGACAGGGTTTACTGTGGGGTATTGCTATTGAGTGGGGAGTGTTGTTATCATAACACGCGTAGTAGTGTGGCTGTCGGCACCACGGGATAACTGAGTCATGTATACAATAGCGGTTGGGGGTTCCCTCGCTTACATGGTGGGCATGTGTCCTAATTAGGGGGGGTGTGTAGCCGGGTGACCCAGGGGGTGTTTCCCTGCAGTGAGGGGCGACTTGACTCGTGGCGCAACTAATCACTATCTACTTAGCATGCTGACTGGGCTCCCGTGTGTACTCACGTGGACGCAGGGGGTTTCAGTCACTCTACCGCCTACTGGCAAGAGACACATTCCACTGTACTTATACTTGGTGATATTGTTTCATGTTGCAGTGGTTTTGCAAGGCCGTCCACATACTACGCACATGGGCCTGTGCGTACTGCGCACAGGTGTTGCACAGTATGTCCGGTGATCATCTGGCATGGGGGAAAGTTGCATAACTGCGTAAGCAGGGAGCTGCTTTTCAGCATGGTGGATGATAACAATTAAAATAACAAATAGGATTTAAAAAATAAAATGTCCATGCCCAGCACTCCATAACAGGGTGCTGAAGCTTCCCCACCTCCCTTGGTCATCTCTTCGCAGAGGCTGAGGGTAGCAACCCCATTCGGGTTGTCTCTGTTGGCAGTTGGCAGAGGCCCACGTGGGGGCCTGCCACTCCCTCCACTCCACATTGTGGCCAGAGGCCCCTCAGCTTGTTCAATTTAATAGGTCCCAGGTTATCCTTGCAGATCTCGAGGAGCTTGCCAGATTTCAGGTCTGGCAAGCTTGCCAAGATTAGTCAGTCACGTCGTCGTGCTCATCTCGGATGGATCTGTTCTCTCTCAGCCCTGCTTGGGAGAGGATGGCGCAGCCTCTCAGTGGTGGTTCACCAGGTTCCTTCCTTGCACATCCAGGAATGCCACCTGATAAATTTCTGAACCTGGGATGGATCCTTCAGTTTACTAGATTTATCTCTCCAGGTTTAGCATCAAGGACAGACTCCATGGGCTGCCAGCGAGTGTAGTGCAATTGGTGGCCACAGCTTACTGCGCACTACTCGACCGGGCAGTGCAGGATGTCCCCGATGCTGACAGCAACATGCCAGATGCGCTGCAGCAGTAAGCAGGCACCCTTTCAGTGCATATGCAGTGGATTGGTCTCTGCTGCTGCCACCTTCTGTATTGGCTCTAAATTTTGGGGGTAATATGTAAATTAGCCAGCACTCCCTGTGGGTATTTTGGGCTCCCTAGCGGAGTCTGACAACCCACTTTTTTATAATAATATATATATATAAATATATATTGCACAATTAAAATATTGTTGCACTTACATTGATAACCATGCACTGTATTAAAGTTTTGCGCTGCTAAAGTTGTATTTCCTCCATCTTAATACTTTATATTTCAGCAGTATGTTCATTATTTACTAAGTTGTGGTGATGAACTTATTCCCTCCCGATTTGAGGGCTTAGTTTCTTATTATCTGCCGTTAAATGCAGGAGTTGGAATAATAATTTCTTTTTTATTATTACGAAGATTCCTCAACTTTCCCCCCATTGGTACTTTCTTCCACCTTGTGTGAGTTGGAGGTTTGGCACCATACATATACAATATTATTATCATTATCTAGTGCCTCCCTGACTGACCATAGGTCATGCATTTATTTATTAAAATTAATATTTATTAAAAATATTAAATTATTAAATATTTGTCTGGCAGATGATAAAAGGCATCATGTTCAATCAAACGCTGTTTTATGACAGAGTTGGTTGCCCTGAATAGAATTTACCCAGGTGGAGTATGGTTGTCCGGTATCCCGATCTTCTCCTGAATGTGTTGCATTCAGCGATGGCTCCATGGAGACTTCCTCAAATGTTATAAGTAACAGTCCCCTTCTATCTTTCCATGCATCTACCACCGGAACGGTAGGTGTGGAGTATGGCCACACCGGGTGACAACGCATGGAGTGTTCATGACAGACAGCCATCTGCAAATTGCAGACTATGTGGACACCAGGAGAGTGGACTGAGGGAGCTCCAGAGGAAAGTCGCTCCGCACAGGATGGAGGGATGCTGCACAACCGATCTCCTGATGAGTGGGTCGCTGGGGGCGGACTGAGCAGTTCTGAAGTGGCCTTTTTTTAGGGTGACCATCTGTGTGGTGTGAACAATTCTCGTCTCTCCCAGCAAAAGACGCTTAAAACCAACAATAATTAGTCACTGGGAGAGAGTTTCTCAGGTTCCCACAAGGGGGACAGAACACTTAATGTTCCTTTTCTTCACCTATTTCTAGTAATAACTTAAACATCTTTCGTAATTGAATAATGCAGTTATTTACTTATAGATTGTATCATTGCGCAGAAGGATACAATCTTTTTGTAAGGCTTCTCCTTCTGTTTTGTTGGATCTCATGTTGACTTCTATAAGATCTTGATTTTCATCGGTATGCATGCTGCGACCAGTGAGAATCTGGGGGAGGCCAGTGGAGTAGTCCAGACATGTGCTCCACTACCATACGCTGAGCTCCACTACCATACACTGGCAGCAAGGACTGCTCTGTCACCATCGCAGTTTACAGCAATAGGTGGCGGTATGGTAGGTGCCGGGCAGTGCTGCGACAGGGCTGCCATCTACTGCATGTGGCTAGCATAATCTCCCCCCAAAGAAGTTGACGTGGGACCTGGCAGGGCAGAGGCGGGTCACTTGATCATGGACGCCACAGTGAGCGAAGATTAAAGATGTGAGAAAGAAAACGTACTCATTCTCCTGCTTGCTTAGGGGGGGTCTACAACATGAGGGTCAAGTTCTGGGTGGCCAACGAAGGGGCACCATCACAGTATTCTATGTTTCAAACAAGAGCTGAGATGAGCTGAAACTAGCACATTTCATAGCTACACCCAGTGCCTTAGCATTAGCCATGTGCTTCGCGGGGTGTTTGTTTTTCTTCCACGCATCCCACAATGCACCGCGCGGCTGGAATGGTGATCTAGTCTATTATCAGCGGCCCTTCTCCACATCCCCAACCCGAATATCCACAAGGGGATATTCTGAGAGGAAGGGCAAGTAAAACAAATCCAATCAGGGTCGCAACTGCCTGTAGATAGGCATGCACCCCCGTAGAACTAAAACCGAGCACTGCGCACCTAGCTATAAACTGATTCATTAATTAATCAAAAGTTACATCTGTAGGTTGCTGCTAAAAGCTTGAAATGTGGTTATCACTGTGGAATATCCATCATGCCTTTGAAGCACCTTGTGTGACGTATATATGTCAAACGCTGACCTAGTTTGTATTAAAGTAGCATAGTCCGATAAAAACATCAAATATGTCAAAACTAAAACAATTACCTATATTTGAACCTATATATCTCTCAGCGGGGCAGCACTATAAAGTTACAGTGAGTGTGCACTATCACAAGTCAGTACCCGTCCTGATATGACCTTAGATGTTGCGAGGATGTAAAACAACAACAAACAAACAAAGCAACAGCGCCCTGGATTATGCCACTGCCACTACGGGAGGCCACCCGCCTCCCCACTAACAGGAGCGGGTGAGGAGCCACTCACCAGAGTGTATTATAGGCAGGACAGGCAGGACAGGCAGGACAGGCAGGAGAGGCAGGACAGGCAGGACAGGCAGGACAGGCAGGGTCGAAGAATCCAATAACCAAGCCTTATATATGTACCTCGAGTGTGCCAGTTTCCGCTCTGTCCTACATAAACTAGCAACAGACAGCACGGTGCCCGGTGTTGGTCAGGCGCACCATTCACAACGATCATAGATGCTTACGAGGTATAAATTCAAAGAAATGATTTCAGGAACATGCTTCACCATTTTATTTTTGTAACTGAGTGTCAAAATCTCCGATTATAGGGCAAGGTACAAGAAAATACTATGGGAACTACAGGGACACAGCAGGCAGAGGGTTAACACAGGCAGGTAAGGATATCTCCAGCCAGCACACAGGCCAGTGTGTGTGGGTGGGTGGGGATGTGGGGGTCTGTTTCTCCCACCTTTATCTGGGGCTGTCAATCATCTTTGTGTGGAGCTCTACAACCAATGGGAGGACAGCCAATCAGAAGCAGCCTCTCCTATTCTCTCCAGGCAGACATCATTGTGCTAGTATATATTGACAAACTGATGATTATTCAAGAATTCTCTACTAGGATGCTGTGTTGTCAGGTACGTGTGTTGTGTTGTGTTCTACTGGAGTGTCGCTATCTTTCATAAGGGGGGTTCTAACCATACACCTACATTAAGAGGAATAACTATAACTAACTTGTTCGGCGGCATTCTAATGGGGGTTTACTAAAAATATATGAAAGGCAGTAAAGTAATAATACCAAACTTCATATGAGGACTGTATGTTTTTTCCCACGGCGTTCCATACAGGCAAGGAGCCAGAGGGTGTTCGATGGAATAAAAATGAACAAACTGGCATGGCCAGACAAGCATGCCATGCAAAATCTCAACACTAATCCAAAGAACCACCACAGCAGAACTAGATGAATTTGTACACCTCTATAATCTCATCCTAAGAATTGTTATCTGCTTGATGCTGGAAGCTAGACACTGTCACATGGTCACACCTATACCAAAAGATTGCAGTGAGCTGCGACCAATATCCATTTGTCCCCCCACCCTCCCGCAGGAAAAGAGATAGAGCAAATAATACATGACCAGATCAATTAATTCCTTAAATCCTCAAATTACCTAGTTGACTAACAGCACATATTCAGGAAGGACAAATCTATTACTAAAGCAGTGGCCTCACTTCTGAATGAATTACTCACTGGCATAGATAATCGACAACTCACTATAGCGGTATTTCTTGATTTCAAGAAAGCATTTGACACAATAAACCCTCTAATTCCTTTGCATACGATCAAGAGAGTTGGGCTAGGGGGAAATAGTTATTTTCATTGAGAATTAACTTGACAAAAAGGGAACAACTAAGAAAAAGAAGTGGTGAAGCATCAACTGTCCATACTGTCAAAACTAGGGTACCTCAAGGCTCCCACCGGGCACGGTCGCCGAGTCGTTGGGTGCAGGTCTCTCATGCAGGTGATAGGGAGTTTGATTCTCCGTGAAGTCAAATCAATGACGTACACAATTAATAGTTGTCGCTTCCTAGTTTGGTGCTCGGCATCACATTTGTAATAGGATAGGGCAAGGACTGGTTAGCTCAGTGTCAGGATAATTTGACTGAGTGGGATATCGGATCATGGTAGAGGGGCAGCACTATAAAGTTGCCATGAGTGCGCACTGTCACATTCTGATATTCGACATAATGGCCCTGTCACACTACGACGTAATGACGTCAGCATAGGGAGAACATGAAGAACGTTGAACTTCTCAGCGTAGTATGCAAATTTGGGCACAAGTTGAACGTGGATGCAGCGTAGTGGACGAGAGCGTAACGTCGGTAAAGCATAGTGATACCGTCATTCAACGAGAGAGGACAACGTCACTACGCTCACGGAACGTTATGAACGTTATTCCATCACCAGAAGAACGTTATGTGACATTAACTACGTCATGAGACATTGAACGTACGTTGAATGCACGTTCTCCTGACGTTCTCCTGACATTCTCCTGACGTTCTCCTGACATTCCGATTATGCCACGTGGCCATTTGCACTCGGTTTAATGTGGGTCAACGTAGTGGAACGTAGTTGAATGTAGTGAGCAGTGTTGGAATAAAGTCTGTTTAACGTCATTGACGTTCACTGAACGTGAACAGAACGTATGGCGAATGTAAACCCTTACGTTCGAGCTACGTCAAAAGTTTTGACCATGTCCAAAACCTTGATGTAACTCAACGTAACACGATGTAATGTGATGTAGCTCGACGTCATTCTAACGTCATTCTGATGTCATCATGACGTAACCCAACGTAATGACGGAAAATGACCACATTAGGCTCACGTTGGCTCGTTACGTCGTAGTGTGACAGGGGTATAAGGGGGAATGCAAATGTTCTATTACTGATCGGTATAGTGACCAGGCACCTGTTTATATATATATATATATGTATGGGTTGGTGGTGCCTGAGTGGGATGTAAATAAACATAGTGGTACTAGCAGGTCTGGGTGTGATTGCACTCAGGGCCTACCCCCTCTGCTGGGATAGGGATCACCACACTCAAAAGGTCAAGGTTGGTGGTGGCCATGGGGCCATAAAGCTGGAGGTGGTGGGAAGGCCACTGTTATCCATGGGGACCAGGAATGCTGGATCCCTATTGGTAGGGCCAAGAATGCTTGATTCCCAAACTCCAACAAACGAAACAAACAAATATTTCTACATTCTACCAGTTATAATACAATTACATGAATTTAATTTATTTTAGTCACATACCTAATATGTAAGGAGGTATGAAATGAGGTGTGATAGGTGTGAGAACCACTGACTCTGGAAACACCTCTGAGCTTGTAAGCTTTTCTCCCCCTTTTTTATTAAGGGTGTGAGCTTTTGTCTTGTGAGATTTTGCCTTGTGAACTTTTGACTTGTGAGATATTTGTCGTGGAACCCCCAAAACAAGTTTGCGATGCAGTCATCACTGGCAACCAGGGGTCCACAACTGGTTCATCAAAGGCTGTGGTGTGTGCTGTCCTGTCTGTGGGAAAGTGCATATAAAAGACCCCTTTCTGCTTATCAGAAAGAGTAGCCTATGTGGTGGCAGAGGGTTTCCTCCAATGAAATATGTCAGAATGACCATATATGTTTGACCTCCAATAGCTGATGATATGAAAATCAATGTGCTCTAGAGGAGTCCTTAATTAAAACAAGCTTTACATTCGCAGTCATCATACTCGTCCCTTCATCAGTTGGTCGTCAGTAAGCGGCTTCCCAGTAGCACTCCCTCTCTTTCTCTCTCACTCTTGCTTTCTCTCTCTCCTGCTTTCTCTACCAAGACACACAGTGAAACAAACCACAGCGAAAAGATTGAATGATTGATTGATTGGTGATTGCTTTACGCCATGTCGGCAGCATAGGCCATATTCACGGTGAGAAATGTTTGTTTTTTGTTCAAACCATCGCTTTTACATGTAAAAGCAGACAATCAATTATGTGCCAATAGACACTCATTAAATTAGAAAGCTCACAATCATATATTTGTGGTCAAGGGAAACAAATTCCCATAGAAAAAGAAAAGTTTTATTAATAATTGATAGAATCTATTTAGTAAACTATATGAGGTGGTACAGTCCAGCTGCCCTCAAAAAGGCTAAAATGTTTTGTTTTCTTAGTAAAAAGGTCATGCATACTGTCTGCAGTGTAGAACTGTTGGGGCAGGGCCAAAAAATCAACGCAACTTAGTAAAAATGTGTTTGAGTGTCAGTAGGGACTGACACCCAATACATTCAGGGGGAGGTTCCACCTTGAGCAGAAAAGCATGTGTAAGCCACGAGTGGCCAATACGGCACCGGCTAAGGACCACTTGGTCCCGCAGACCTCCCGCATGAGTCTGTGGTGGCTTTCCCACTGATGGTTCAATTTCTTTAAGTTTATTAATGTTTTCATCCCACTCATGTTGCCATTTGGATTTCATGTGGGTGGCTATTAGTGGTTTAAGATCAGAGTGAGGGATCAGACATGGTTCAAGGTCACAGTTCAGGGCCTTCTTCGCAGCCCGATCAGCTTGTTCGTTTCCTTGTATGCCGGCATGGCTAGGCACCCAGCACAGGTGGATGTCATACCCATCCGTTGTCAGTTGGTTCATTTCATAAATGACCATTGCTAGAATAGGGTGATTCGTTTTCAGTCCAGCAACAGCCAGGAGGCAAGAGAACGAATCAATGTATATAACATAGTTAGTGTGGTTGGATACCTCGATACACTGCAACGCGAGAAGGAGTGCTTGGGCTTCTGCAGTGAAAATCGAGCTCTGATCGGGCAAACGTACACCAAATTTTTCCCGTCGGCAGACTGCCGCAGCAGCTACCCGGCTTTGGTCTTTCGAACCATCAGTGTATATGGAGAGGTGGTCTGCAAACTGGCCTTGAATCTCTGCATGCAGTCCTTGGTACTCGAGTGGATGTGTCCCACACTTCCTCAGTTCCGTGAGTCGGAGGATAACCGATGGCTTTCTCAGCGACCACAGGGGATGTTTGGGGACTTGGGCATCCTCCAACATGTCCAAATCCATGCCCAAGGCCTCCAAATGAGGTTTCATTCAGAGCCTCAGTGGCTGGATGTAAATCGGCCTGGCTTCATACCTGGATTTGTCATGTTGCTCGAATAGACAATTGTGTGCAGGATTCAATGCATTAGTTTTTATCTTGACTACATATTGCATGGCTGTTAAGTGATGGTTCATTGGCTTTGACATAAAGGCTCTGAACCGGTGAGGTGCGGAAAGCCCCAAGGGCCAGGTGCAGCCGCTGGTGGTGGATCGTGTCTAGCAGCCCAATATATGATTTCCTTGCGGAACCGTATTCTATGCTTCTGTAATCCACTCGTGACCGAACCAAGGTTCTGTACACGGAGATCAGAACATCTCTGTCCGCTCCCCACTCTGAGCTGGACAGCACCCTCAGAATATCTAGCGCTTTCAGGCATCTTGTTTTCAGGTACTTTATATGTGGCACAAAAGACAGTTTTGCATCGAGAATGAGGCCCATAAATTTGGTTTTCTCAACGACTTTAATGGGATCCCCATCCAGGGTCAGCTCCGGTTCCACATGCATTCTACGCAGCAGGCAGAAGTGCATACAGACTGTTTTGGTCTTGGAAAATTTGAAACCGTTCAGAACTGACCATCGATGGATCCCATTTATGCTTGGTTGTAGCTGCCTCTCTATGACATTCATGTTAGCACCGCTGTAATATAAAACAAAGTCGTCCACTAAAAGACTACAGGAGACCCCCTGCTTTACAGCAGCAGCAATACCATTGACCTTGACCCTGAAAAGGGTCACGGCCAGTATGCTGCCTTGAGGTACTCCTAGTTCCTGTGAGTGTAGGCTGGAATAGGTAGTCTTGACACGGACGCGGAAATGCCTGAAGGCTAGAAAGTTCCTGATGAAAATTGGCAAGTGACCACGAAGGCCAATCGCATGAAGATCCTCCATGACGCCATGCTGCCACGTTGTGTCATAGGCTTTTTCGAGGTCGAAAAAAGACAGCCACAATGTGCTCCTTCTTAAGGAAAGCATCTCTTATGAAGGTCTCCATGCGCACCAAATGGTCCAGGGTGCTGCGGCCCTGTCTGAAGCCACATTGACGGTTGGACAGGTGGTGTCCTGACTCCAGTAGCCAGACGAGGCGGGTGTTTACCATGCGCTCCATGGTTTTACAGATGCAGCTTGTGAGGGCTATGGGATGATAGTTGTGGGCTTCACTCTGGTCTTTTCCAGGTTTGGGAATCGGTATTACTGTCGCCTCCCGCCAAGAGTCGGGGACGACACCCAACTCCCAGATGTTGTTGAAGAGTTGAAGCAACAGTCTCAGTGCATGTTCAGGGAGATGTTTAAAAAATTGAGAATGAATTCCATCAGGTCCAACTGCTGTGTCATGCGAGCTTTCCAAAGAACACCTCAACTAACCCATACTGAATAGGGAGTTGTAGTGCTCCTCGCCATCGGAAGAAAAGTCCAAGAGCTTTCGCTCTTGGCGTTCCTTGAGGGCCCGAAAGCCCGGGAGGCAGTTTGCCAAAGACGAGTTTCCAGCAAAGGTGCGAGCCAATTCTTCACTTATTTCATCGGGTGATGTGAGAATGGTGCCGTTGTGTTTCAAGTGCTGGACTACAGAAGAATCACCTCCCCTTCTTTGATTCTCCTGATCATAGTCCATGCTTTGCCCAACGGCGTGTGCATGGTGATGCTAGAAACAAATTGTCTCCAACACTGCCTCCGCACTTCTTTGATTGTTCTGCGAGCGCGAGCGTGCAGAATTCTAAAAAGCGCCAGATTTTCAGCAGTCGGTCTCCTGTGGAATTTACGTTGAGCTTTCTTTCGTTCCTTAATAGCCCTCCTACAGCCGTCATCTAACCATGGAGGCGTCAAACGCTTGGGAGTTGCCGAGACCGTTGTGGCATTAAGAGGAATTAGTGAAGCAGGGCGCTGGTCACCTTGGTGATTGGGGTGCAGTGTTCAGGGTGTCCAACAACACATGCTTAAGGCCCTGTCACATATCGCCGGATTGGGCCTAACGGAAAGAAACCAAACAAAGTCCGGTTTGTTTCCATACAAGTTTTGAACATGCACAAAACAAGGAACGGATGCCACCAGATTGATGTCTATGGTTCTTACCCGGTTTGAGTTTGTGTCGTCCGTTGGCTATCCATTCATGTCCGTTTCATGTCTGTTCATGTCCGTTTCATGTCCGTTCGTCCAGCGGCCATTGCCCCGATAGCACAACATTTTGACACATTTTAATACATTCTGATACCTTACACCCCTGCCACCACCCTTAACCATCATGAACAAACCATCAACACACCGAACATCCTACACAAGTATCAATCTGTTTAAACACATCGAACATTATATAAGACAGACAAAATGTCTTGTCAACTCTGAACTTAACTTGTTTTATAAGAGAAAAAATGTAACCCACAACGATTATTTGAGTATACACCTTCTACTCGGTGCTGCTCCTCATTTTTGCATGAACTACAGTGACTGTTGCTGTACATTATACAGCAGGAGCCACTCCCTTAATTCTACAGGATCGGTGCTGTAACTAATACAGCGCTGATCAAACTTATTCTAATAGTAAGATGGCCGGAAGACCAGTGCCCCGGCGCTGACAAATGTCATGTTCAGATGAATAAATACTTTACTAGACAATTCTGTCTGTTGCTCAATCCGGCGAAGGGGTGACATCCGCTTTAGCAGCAAGGTTAGGCAAGGAGTACCTCTTTGACAACGCACAACCGTGCCGCACTAATGTGCATTTATCACACGGAAGTTGAGCCACCATTTGGACACAACCGGGAAACCCAGAAATACAACAGCTATATAATCTGTTCAACTTTCTAAATTCTGACAGCGTCTCAACAACAATAACATTCCATTTCTCTCTGTCTGCTTTAAAACCATTTCAACCACATGTATTTCAATTCCAACAATTTCTCAAAAACAATAACATCTATTCCAGCTTTCTCTCTGTGATTCTCTTTCTTCACTATTTCTCTCTCTCTTTCTCTCTCCCTCTCGCTCTCTTCCCTTTCCCTCTTTGTATCTCGTCCTCTCTCTGTATTCCCTGGTTATGTCTCGCATTCTCTCCCCAGCTCCCCCTCTCTTTCTTCCACTCTTGGAATCCCTCTTAAAGCTGCATAGTCCGATGAAAACATAAAATGTTCAAAACCAAAACAATTATCTAGATTTGATTCTACATATCTAACTTAGATGCTGGTGCACTTATTAAACATTTGTCATTACATATAAGGGGATACAGAGCCAATTAATAGAACCTGTTACTGCAGAAGCCTATGGTGATAGAGTTTTGGCAAGCATGCCAACATTAATTTAGCATGTTTCCATTTCAAATATCTCAAAAGTTAGGGATTTAAAATAAAAGTTACTTCAAACTAAAGTAAGGTAGATTATACTGAACAACCTTATATGTTTATCTCAGAAAATGCGAAAAACTCAAAACCATCGGACCATGCAACTTTAATCTCTCTAAATATAGTCTTGACATGCAAACATTGCAGTTCTCGACGCGGATTTTTAAATAGGGCGATAATGGAGTTAGTTGCCAGTACTGTCCCAGAATGTTGACTCAAGCCTGGTACACACCTCCCGTATACGATTCATGCACTAAAACTGACTGCCCAACCCGACCCGTCCCGTTTCCCGGCTAAAACTGAAACCAGGGACAACACACGTATACCGACTGCTAAAGACTGGGGCGCTCACATATACCGTCCGTTTCGCAACTGGTCCATTCCACCTCTTCCATTCCCCCTCTTCCATTTCCGCTCTTCCATTCCCCCTCTTGCATTCCCCCCTTCCATCCCCCTCTTCCATTCCTCCCTCTTGTATTCCCCCCTCATCCATTCCCAGCTCTTGCATTCCCCCTCTTGCATTCCCCCTCATCCATTCCCCCCTCATCCATCCCCACCTCATCCATCCCCCCTCTTGCATTCCCCCTTTTCTATTCCCCCCTCTTGCATTCCCCCTCTTGCATTCCCCCTCTTCCTTTCCCCCCTTCCTTCCCCTCTTCATTCCCCTCTTCCATTCCCCCACTCATCCCATCTCCGCTCTTGCATTCCCCTCTTGCATTCCCCCCATCCATTCCCTCATCCATCCCCCCTTTTTCCATTCCCCCTCTTCCATTCTGTTCCCCGTATTCTTTTCCTCATTCCCCATCAGTTCCGTTCCCCGTCTTCTATTCCCCATCTTCCATTCCCCTCATCCATTCCCCCCTCATCCATTCCCCCTCTTCCATTCCCCCTCTTCCATTCCCCCTCTTCCATTCCACCTATTCCCTGTTCCATTCCCCTCTTGCATTCCTCCCATTCTGTTCCCCCTCTTGCATTCCCCCATTCCTCCTATTCCTTTCCCTGTTTCATTCCCCTGTTCCATTCCCCCTGTTCCATTCCCCCTGTTCCCCTTCGTGCATTCCCCCTCTTGCATTCCCCCCCCCCTTCTATCCCCCCTCTTCCATTCCCCTCATTTCCCCCTCTTACATTCAGCACTCTTGCATTCCCCTCATCCATCACCCCCTCATACATTTCTCCCTCATCCATTCCCCTTCATCCATTCCTCCTCTTCCATTCCCCTTTTCCATTCTCCCCTCTTCCATTTCCCCTTCTTCCATTCCCCGCCTTCCGTCCATCCCTCTTCTCTTCCTCCTCTTCATTTCCTCCTCTTCCATTCCCCATTCCCTGTCCTCCATCTTCCGTTCCCCGTCTTCCCTTCCCCGTCTTCCGTTCCCCGTATTCCCTTCCCCATCTTCCCTTCCCCCCTATTCCATTGGCCCCTCTTGCATTACCCCTCTTATCCATTCCCCCCTCTTGCATTCCCCCTCATCCATTCCCCCTCTTGCATTCCACCTCTTCCATTCCCCCACTTCCATTCCTCCTCCTCCATTACCCCCTTCCATTCCCCCTCTTGCATTCGCCCCTCTTGAATTCGCCCCTCTTCCATTCTCTCCTCTTCTATTCTCCCCTCTTCCATTCCCCCTCTTGCCTGAATGGAAGAGGGGGAAATGGAAGAGACAGGAATGGAAGAAGGGAATGGAAGAGCAGGGATGGAAGTGGGGGGAATGGACAAGGGGGAATCGAAAAGGGGGGAATCAAAGATGAGGAATGGAAGGGCAGGAATGTAGAAGGGGGGAATGCAAGAGGGGGATGGAAGATGGGGGAATGGAAGAGGGGAATGCATGAGGGGAATGAAGAGGGGGAGTGGAATATGGGGAATGGAAGAGGGGGAATGGAAGAGTGGGGGAATGGAAAAGGGGGAATGAAGGAGGGGAATGAAGAGGGAATGGAAGGAGCAGGAATTGAAGAAGGGGAATGGAAGAGGAGGGATGGAAGAGGGGGAATGGCAAGAGGGGGAATGCAAGAGGGGCATAAGAAGGGGGAATGCAAGAGGGGGAATCAAGAGGGGGAATGGAAAAGGGGTAATGGAAAATGGTGATGCAAGAGGGGAAAGGAATGGGAGGAATGGAAGAGGGGGTATGGAAGAGGGGGAATTGGCAGAATGGAAGAGGGGGGAAATGGAGGGAATGGAAGAAGGGGAATAGATGAGGGGGAATGGATGAGGCAGAAACGGAAGACGGGGAATGGAAGACGGGGAACGGAAGATGGGGAACGGAAGATGGGGAATGGAAGACGGGGAACGGAAGACGGGGAACGGAAGATGGGGAATGGAAGATGGGGAACGGAAGACGGGGAACAGAAGACGGGGAACAGAAGACGGGGAACGGAAGACGGGGAACGGAAGATGGGGAACGGAAGATGGGGAATGGAAAGGAGGAAGAGGGACAGAAGAGGGGGAATGGAAAAGTGGCATGGAAGAGGGGGAATGGATGAGGGGGGGATGGAAGGGGGTGGAATGGAAGAGGGGGAATGGAAGATGGGGGAACAGAGTTGGGGAACGGAAGACGGGGGGGGGAAGGGGGAATGGAAGGAATGGGAAGGAGAGATGGGGAATGGAGACGGGGAACGGAAGAGGAGGGACAGAAGAGGGGGAATGGTGAGGGGGTATAGAGGGGGGAATGGAAGAGGAGATAATGGGAAGAGGGGGAACTGAAGAGGGGGAATGGAAGGGTGGGAATGGAAGTGGGGGAATGGAAGATGGGGGGATGGAAGAGGGGATAATGAAGAGGGGGAAGTGAAGAGGGGCAATGGAAGAGGGGGGATGGAAGAGGGGCAAATGTAAGAGGGGCAAAGGAATGATGGGAATGCAAGAGGGGGGAATGGAAAAGGGGTAATAATGTAAGAGGGGAAATGGAAGGGGGGAAATGGAAGAGGGGGAATGGAAGAGGGGGAATGGGGGAATGGAAGAGGGGGAATGGTAGGGGAATGGGGGAATGGAAGAGGGGGAATGGAAGGGGGGGAATCAAAGAAGGGGAATGGGGGGAATGGAAGAGGGGGAAATGGCGGGAATGGAAGAGGGGTAAGAGAATGGAAGACTTGGACGGCAAACGGAGGGCAGTATCACATATAAACCGTATAAGATACGACTGACCGCTCACATATACTGTTCTCGAACGGCCCGATTCATTTTTCGAATCTTATAATGCTAGGTACACACCTACCGTTTACGACTCGCGCACTAAAACTTTGCACCCGACGCGATCCGATCGCGACCCAATCACGATTAAAACCGAAGATAAGGGATCCGCACATATACCGACTGGACGCACACATATAACGTCCGATTCGCGGCTGCGATCCACGCTCCTGGTGGGTTTTTGTGCGAACTACCTCGCCATCAGCGCCATCTAGCATTTTCCTTGCGCCGATTCGCGACTGCGCTGCACGCACCTGGTGGGTTTTGCGCGAACTACGTCACCATCAGCGCCATCTAGCAGTTTCCTGTAGCAATGCTATTTGTTTTGTTTACATTCGTCGATTAGAAAACATTAATATCGCCAGTGGCAGAATTTCCTTGCGCCTGCTACATACTTGTTTAGTTTACATTCGTCGATTAGAAAACATTAATATCGCCGCCGTTGAATAGATTTGGGTCTAATATGTAGCCGCCAAACCGGCGGAATTTCCTTGCGCCTGCTAGGTACTTGTTTAGTTTACATTCGTCGATTAGAAAACATTAATATCGCCGCCGTTGAATAGATTTGGGTCTAATATGTAGCCGCCGAACCGGTGGAATTTCCTTGCGCCTGCTACATATTGGTTTAGTTCACATTCGTCGATTAGAAAATATTAATATATAGCCGCCGATTAGAATATTTTGGTTAAGACACTGTCACGTGTCCTTTTTCCGGCCCGGCGATTCATTGATCGTTAAAACTCAGACGCGAACGGTCGGTGGCTAGCACGCATATACCGTTTAAGATACAACCGACCGCACACACCTCCCGATTTGCAATCGTCCCGATTCGTTTTTCGAATTGCTTGCGATTTCAGTTTTAAGGCCTAAAACTGAGTTGTAATCGCAAACCGCGGACGTCTGGTGTGCTATGGTCCTGCACCCACCTACCGACTAATGAGGTCGTATCGCGAATCGCATCGTAAACGGTAGGTGTGTACCTAGCACAAGATTCCAGTCTTAGGCCCTAAAACTGTGTTTTAAGTCATGAATCGGAAGGCTCAGGTGTGTTAGGGGGTCACACACCTAAAGACTGAAACCGACGAAAACTCAAACTTAGTCGCGAAACGGGCAGTTTTAGGTTTTATACGGGAGGTGTGTACCGGGCTTCAGATGGCCTGGTAAGTCCACTCAGAGCGCCCATAGGTAAATTGCGCAAGGCCATAGTACGCATATATATCTACATGCATTTATGAACAGGTGCACATTTGGTGGAAGTAGCGGAAAGGGAGTAATCTCGGGGGACCCAGCAGCCAGTGCTCACACAAGACTGAATACATGACCACAAGACTGCAGAGCTGTGGAAATGTGATTTGTGGTGTGGGCATGTGATGTGTGCTGTGGACATGTGTTGTGTGTGTGGACATGTGATTGGTGGTGTAGACATGTGATTGTGGTGTGGACATGTGTTTGTGTTGTGCACATTGATATGTGGTGTGGACATGTGATTTCCGGTGTGGACATGTGATTTCTTGTGTGGACATGTGTTTTATAGTGTGGACATGTGGTTTGTAGTCTGGGCATGTGCTTTGTGGTGGGGACATATAGTTTATAGTGTAGATGTGTGATTGATGATGTGGACATGTGATTTGTGGTGTGGACATGTGATGTGTGGGGCGGAAATGTGAGTTGTGATGGGCAAATGTGATTTGTGAAGTGGACATGCAACTTATGGTGTGAACATGTGATTTTTAGTGTGGACATGTGCTTTCTGATGTGGACAGGTGCTTGTAGTATAAACTTATTACTTTTGGCATGGACATGTGACTTGTGATATCAATTGTGATTTGTGGTGTGGACATTCGATTTATGGTGTGGACATGTGATTTGTGGTGTAGACATGTGGCTTGTGGTGGTGTGGACATGTACTTTGTATTGTGGACATTGATTCGTAGTGTGGATATGTGATGTGTGGTGTGGACATGTGATGTGGACATGGGATCTGTGGTGTGGACATGTGCATTGTAGTATAAACCTGTGACTTGTGGCATGGACATGTGCCTTGTGATATAACTGTTTTGTTTGTTGTTGTTTTACGTCCTATCAACATCTAAGGTCATATCAAGATGGTGTGATATAACTTGTGATTTGTGTTGTGGACATGTTATGGGTGGTGTCGACATATGTTTTGTGGTGTGGACATGTGGTTTGTGGTGTCGACATGCACCTTGTGATATACCTTGTGACTTGTGATGTGGATATGTGATTTGTCGTGTGGACATGTGATTTATGGTGTATATATGTGATTTGTGGTGTGGTCATGCATTTTGTGGTGTGGCCATGCAACTTATGGTGTGGACACGTGATTTGTGATGTGGACATGTGATGTGTGGTATATACGTGTGACTTGTGGCATGGAGAAGTGACTTCTGGTTTAGACATAGGATGTGCTTGGAGAGTAAACAGACGAGAGTTGGAGGCTATGCATTGGGAGTCCAGTAGCTGAAGGGAAGACTGACCTCACAAGGCACATGTCAGCACATGCTTCTGCACTGTAGTACTACTCGTTATCCGTATGCACTAGTGGCATGCTGGTGTTCCTCTCAACAGAAAAGTAAATTGAAGTAAGATATCTTAGCGCGTGGACAGCGGGTTTCTGTCTCACACTTTAACACCTCAAGTACATCAGTGTAGCTTGTAGCTAAACAGTAATGCACTACTGATATGATAAACTTATATAGAACTATATGGAGTCAAAGGTTAGTCCTGCCATGAAAACAGAACTCTGTTATGGCCCTGTCACACTATGATGCTTCTCGCCGGCGACCCGTCAACGTGTGGTGTTTTTGGGTATTTGGTGAAATATGGAGAAGCGCTGGTGGCGCGTTATCGGCGCGTCGGTACACGTCGGTACACTATCTTGGACGTTGACGGTCGGCGGACAACGTCGGCGCGCGTTATTGGTCGCTGAGTGTTTTGAACATGTCCAAAACCACCAGCGTCCGGCAACGCGCGGGACGAAATGGGTAAGAACGCTAGGAGGACGTTAGTGGCGCGTCAAAACGCGCCCACGACACGTTACAAGAACGCTGGCAGGACGTTGGTGCGCGTCCATATTGTGTTGATATTTTTGGCAACGGTTGGTTTGATTTGGTGAGCACGTCCATAGCGTTCGGTGGACGTGTGCGTAACGGGTAGCGGGCGGGCTGTGCGCGTTGGACTAGCGTTTATTGATAGTTTGGACGTTAGTGAGACGTGTACGGCGCACCCATAACGTTCCCCAGCGTGTTGCTGGCGTTGTTATAGCGTGTTGCTAGCGTGTTGTCAGCGTACTGCGGACGCGTAGCGGATGGGTGGTCACGTGACACAGGCTGAGCATATAAGGGTACACATTTACAGGAGAAAGCACACCAGCTCTGGTATTGTGACGTGATGGAAGTGCCTCCCAACCCCATAGATGAGTACCAAATAGCGATTTTGCAACATCATCATGACGTTAACGCCTTACTACTATATCAACTGACAAGAAGGACTGTAGGTAGAAAGACATGAAAGTGGATGCGAGGGTGGCAAGAGTTCGGAATCTATGACCAGCTTCTCGTCGAACTACGCAATGAAGACACAGCTGCGTTCATAAATTTCATGAGGATGCCGCCACAAATGTTCGAGGAGATGCTGGTGAGAGTCGGACCACGCATCACCAAAAAGTACACGACGTACCGACAACCCCTCGAACCTGGACTGAAGTTAGCATTGACACTGCGTCACCTAGCCTCGGGAAACACTTATTCGTCTATGAAGTTTGGGTGGAGGGTTCCCCACAACACCCAATCACTCATTGTTCGAGAGGTGTGTCAAGCCATTATTGATGAAAACTTAGACGAGACTATGACCTGCCCCACGACTCCACTTGCATGGAGTGCCATCTCGGACCTCTTCATGTCTAGGTGGAACTTTCCCCATACATGCGGGGCGCTAGATGGCAAACACATAGCCTGCCGACGTCCCCCCAAATCAGGTTCACTCTACTATAACTATAAGGGGTTCTACTCAATCGTGCTACTCGCTTTGGTGGATGCTGACTATAAATTCCTATGGGCCGATGTGGCTGGATTGGGGTCGGCATCCGATGCGCAAGTGTACAATGACTCCGAACTGAAAGCTGGCCTTGAAGATGGTTCTATTGGTCTCCCTATGAGCGAACCTATAGTGGAAGGACAAGAAGATGTTCCGTACTTCATCATCGCAGACGATGCATTCGCCCTGCGGCGCACGCTGATGAAACCTTATAGTCGGAGGGGTCTCACCCATCAAGAGAGGATTTACAACTACAGGATATCTCGGGCGAGAAGAGTAGTGGAAAATGCGTTTGGGATCCTGGCGAACAGGTTCCGCGTGCTTCTTTCCACCATGCAGCATCACCCCTCGACAGTGAAACTCATCGTGAGAGCCTGCCTCGTGCTACATAATATGATGCGGATGCGGTATCCATTACTACAGAATCATCAGCTAGACCGGGAAGAAGGTGGAGACCACAACGTTGTTTGGGGAGCGTGGAGAGATGACATTACCCTCCCAGAACTAGAACATCCTGTATTGGGTGGGAACATTGGATCGCGAGCAGTAAAAGACCAGCGGAACCGACTAAAGGACTGGACTAACTCCCCAGTTGGTTCCGTCGCATGGCAGCAAAACATGATATAGTCATATTGTGTTGTCATATGTGTTGTTTGATCAGGGTGAACTGGAAGCTGTATGTGTGAATATTGATAAAATGTGTTCAAATAAAATGTATCACTTGCTGAAGGTGTTACTAAACGAGATTTAAAAATTTAAATTATGCGTTCCGTTTTCAGTGTTGGTTGTCCGTTGATTGGTTGTAAACTGTGTGTTTGATAAAATCATAATGGTTTTGTTGTTGTTCATTCCACTTTGTGAAATGGCCTTATCACAAATGTGCTTTACTAATTCATTAATTAATTTACCAAATAACTTACTTGACATATGTGGAATGGAAATTGCTTACCACAACTACCCTCACATCATTCCCCTTTTTATGAATTATTGTGCAACTGTCATTTTGCATTCATAACAAATATATTTAATATCTTGAATCCTAGAGAATTATTTTCGTCATACCAATACCATTTTTAAGGTAGCTGTTTGTGGATTGAAGGTTTTATATTAAACCTATACAGCATGGAATTAACATATTCGACGCAATGGATATTTTTACATTTCCCTCCCCTTAGTTATTTTTATTCTCCATGTGGCGCTTTGTTGGTGAATGGCACACAATGACAGGTATATTCAATGAGATATATGTGACATGAAAATAATTGACACTTTTAATTACAGGAGTAATATAACGAAACTTTTATTTACCAAACTCTCAACAATAGATAACACCCATTTGGTTCCTATTTTACCAATACTAATCATATGTACAGTATTGCTACAGTAGCACAACTAAATATATTGAATATCTTGTCAACAACCTTCATTCATTAGTGTCTGTTGGAGGTGGGGTTTGCAGTGGCGACACACTAGCGGAACGAAATATATCATGACCATCAATGTTCAAAGTGGATCCGCTGGAGAGACCCGACATGCCAGACAAATCCAGCAAATTGGCACCACTTGGACTGGTGGTGTCCGTCCTCCCGGGTTGGGCATCAACCCACGTCGCCACTGGAGTGGTGGTTAAGGTTACGGCCGCTTTGGTGGTAGGTGCTGTACATGTTGTTGATTCCATTGGTCGGGTATATCTTGAACGGTTAGCTGTGCAATGTGGTGCCATGGGTGGAGGGGGACCCATCGGCTGGTGGCCCAAGGATGTGTGTGATTGCAGTGGATGTGCAGTGAAGTGGGGCGCCTGGTGTGGATGCTGGGTTGTCTCCGGCTGTTGGTGGATGAGAGGGGGCGCACGGACCAACGGATGCGCCATGTACTGCATCATGTACTGTTGTGATTGAGACGTCCATGGTGATCCTGGTGGTGGTTGGTGTCTCCATTGATGGGGGAGCGGCTGATACATATCAGGCGATGATGTGAATGTTGACGTGTCAGAACATCCGGTCTGCCAGGAAGTTGGTGTAGGTGGCCGGACAGGACACGATATGCTGGGATTGGAGCTGGAAGGGGCGACAGCTGTGGAAGGGACTTCGGTGTCCAGGTCTTCATCCAAAACCTCAGTAAGGACCCGCCATATCCCTAAGCGAGCCTTCCTTGCTTGTTTTTTGTTCATGGTTAGTAGAGTGTCCCGAACAAAATTGCCAACAGCTGCCGCCACAGTCATAGGCTGTGCAGATGATGGTTGTAGTGTCTGCAGCAGCTCCCCCGATCTGGCCACCCACTCCTCAAGAGTGGCCAGCATACTGGTCTCCTGCTGCTATCTTTTTCTGGGTGGTGCTCTGGGCCGTGTCTCTGTGTCATCATCGCTGGCGATCAAAAGGTCGGCGCAGGCGGCTTCAGCTGCGCCCCAAGATCACCATGCACTGCGCGGATGGTGCCTAACACCTAGAAGAAAAAACATACCAATTTCAGTAACAGCAAACCTATGTATTAGGAGCAATTTTATATCCCAACAAACAATATACTGTACAACACAGTCACCTTGTAAAAAATGGTTTTTTTTCGGTTAAGATGGATATAGTCTATCTATATATCGCTATTTTTCTACAACATGCTGTGCACCCATAGCCACTGGAACCACCCACCGGGCGAATCTCCATATGTATATAGTGCAGCACCTCCATATGGGTTGAGTGACACGCCCGTAATAGGAAATTGGTTAATGTGTTCAATATACCCATAATGTCCACAGTGGTGGGTTTCAAGAATTGCAACTAGCTGTGTAATGCGGCAAAAGGAGAGGGTTGAGAATTACAGTAAAAAATATAATACATGGCACTTACAATTTTGCACGACTCACGTCGGTGACGCACAACTGATGTGAGGAAGTTAAACTTCTCCAGCACCCAGTCTTCCCTCTCAGTCCGCGCTCGTGCCCCGTCACCGCTTTTAGATTTGTGCAGGCGGGTGTTACAGTCACGCAGCGACTTAAACCACCCCTGCAGATGGGATACTGTCTTGCCCATCATTGTCGCCTGGTCGTCCCATAGCTTGTTCTTTTTGTCTGTGCGCCTGTATCCTGTCAAACGCATGTTCCACACAATCGGGTTGTCTTCCAGAAACTCGAGCATGACATCCTCCTCGTGTTCGGTCAGAGTCCACTCACACTTCCTGATTTTACTAGTGCGTCGCCCCCACTGTGTGGATGTTGATCGTACCGGTGAGTGTTCGGACATTGTCGGCGACCTTGGGATGCACTGTCCCTCATTTGTGACTGGTGGTTGACTGGACAGGGTGGATGGCACAATATCAGTTGAGGGTGAGCCGGGAGACAGTGCAGATGGAGATGGAGGTGCAGGTGGAGATGGAGATGTCTCCACCATAACTTTCTTGCTCCCCTTACCCTTACCTCGACCATGTGGGCGTCCCAGTCCAACCATGCTTGTTCTTCCTGAGTGTCTTTTGCCTGTCATGGTGAATGGTTGTTGATGTGGACTGACTGCTCGGGTGTGGTGAGGTGGAGTTACTGGTCGGATGTGGTGAGGGTGAGTTACTGCCGGGCTGTGGTGATGTTGATTTACTATTGAGCTGTGGTGATTTCGAGTTACTGCTGGCATTTGTCGATGTGGAGTTGCTGGTGGGCTGTGGAGTTATAAGGCTCTCCCCAAACCTAGCTGTATTTATATCAACCGCACGGGTGTCCTCATGTGTTCCCAGAGCGTTGTCGACGCGTTGAGCGCGTCATCGGCACGTTACTAGAACGCTGACAGAGCACTGGCGACACGCTATCGGAACGTCAATTAATCGTGGAATAAAACACTTCAAACGCTCCCGTCGTTGGGTAACACGTCCGCTTGTCGCTCACGGACCGCTGACCGAACGCTGTCGTACCGTTGACGACGCACCGCGGGCGCCATCCAGTCGCCGCGCCAAAACGATACCTCGCATTTGTTTTTGTTTTTCCCACGCGTCGACAAGCGTTGGCCGCGCGCTACCAACACGCTACTGAAACGCTGTGCCAACGTCCAATTTCCCCATATTTCCCCTAAATCTTTAACGTTTCTCGACGCGCAA